>OZ023265.1:74379223-74449223 GCA_964006375.1 Tillus elongatus
TATATATATATATATATATATATATATATATATATATATGTATGTATGTATATATATATATATATATATATATATATATATATATATATATATATATATATATATATATATATATATATATATATATATATATATCGTGATTCCTAAATTGAATAATGTTTTTGTTCAGCGTGGGGAACTCGTCATAATCAGAATTTTTCTCAAAAAACTGAAAGCAATAACACATTTTAGTTGGGATGCGATACTTTTCATAAATTAATATTACGTCAACCACTTCATGATTCCTCTAAATGTGTGTCATTATAAACTGAAACCTATTTACAAAATATTTAAATTATTTTGCCACGACCAGGGTTGAATCTTTTTAAACATTCGAAGGATGCAGCTGTTTTATTGTCTCCTATTCTAAAAGAAGGTCTTATATGCATTGATGGCAGAATTGACACTGCTCCAGATCTAGATACAGAAACTAAAAGTGCACTGATTCTTGATGGACATCATTGTTTTACTAAATCACTAAAATGAAAAAACAAACATGCAGGGGTAGAACTGGTGTACTATTCACTTGTCTCTCAGTGACAGCAATACATTTAGATATTGCAGATAGTTTAACTACCGACTCACCTACATAGGATATCAGCAGATTCATATCAAAAAGAAGATTATGTACAGTGATAATGGAACACATTTAACGTCTTCAGATAAAGAATTAAAATTAGAATAAAAAAAATGTATCAAGGTTCTGACAGAAACATAACTTAGTACATAGAATTGTTTTGCAATACTTGATGTCCCGATAAGAAAATGATTTGGGTTAAACTTTTTTAATTACCAGAATTTTACGATATATACGTGAGTGGGCTACATTTAACAGTCTGTAAGACTTGTGCAAAGACCTTTCGAAGTACCTTAAATTTAGGTGTTTCCTCTTTTATAATCACCTTCATGGTGCCCCTTACACTTCTAACTAGTCTCTCCCACACTCCCTCCATATGTGGACCACCTGGGGGAGTGAATTTCCATTCTATCTCTTCTGTAACTAGTTGTATTTCTGCCAGACCTTGATCCATTTTTTTAAAATTATAATATCAATTCCTTATCTCAAGACTTTTAATTTGTTCCATTATCACTCCTCATAATCTTTGGCTGTCCTCTTCTTGCTATGAATCTTCTGAATGCCTGTATAACTGAATTGGTAGTTAAACTATCTGCAATTTCTAATTGTATTGCTCTTACTGAAAGACAAGTGAGGAAGTACTCAATATTTTTTCCTTTCTTCTTCCTGCTAATGTCCAAAATAATCAATTCTTGTGAAAACGAATGGTCTTACTGGTCGCTGTAGTCTTTCCTTGGGAAGTTTTGCCATTTGAGCTATTACAAGTTTTGATTTTCGGATTCTACAAAAAAGGCATTGATTAATTGTTGATGCTACCGTTTTTCTACCTTTTGATCCAAAATAGAATTTACGAGCAACACAAGATGAAGACATTTTTATGTATTAGCTCTGCGAAAATTAGTGTAAAATGGAATATTATGGAACAGCAAAATTCATAAGTGTTATTGTCAGAATTTAGAATTTTATCGTTTCACTTGAAACAGTTAAATTGCATTATATGCAAGCACTAGTATCCAATTTATTTGTATGATGCGGTGTGTAGTTAATTTAGCAAATAAATAAATAATAATTAAGTAATAAATAAGTTATTAAAAATGAAATAACAAAAAGTGTTTGCTCCAAGTGGTTTACACCCTGCACAAAAATATAACTCGACTTAAGAACCAACTTGCATCTAAACAAATAACGATACCACGTAAAGCAGTCTTCGCCCTATATCATGCGATGCTAGACCTATTTAAGGTACCTTCCTTCCAAATTAATGGAATTTGCGATCATTTCCAGGTGATAAAATAAAACCACTGTCATAGTCTCGGAAATTGTCCAAAGTTAAATCAAATATAAAGAATAAAAATAAAACAAAAATATTGTTAATCAAATTTTTAACAACCATTGCTGTATGCTGGCTGTATCTCCATATAAAAATCTAAATATTCATAGTTATCCTTAGAGACAACGTTGTAGTTAATAATTTAATCCGGTAATTACTTCCCACTACCTTGCTTCATTTTTTTTGTTATTTGACCCAAAAAGTCATATCATAGAAAATAATCTTTACAGTAGTAATGAAAAAAAAAGTTATAGCTTTAGCTGTTCTTTCAAGAAATGTCACGTAAAGTCGAGATTATAACAACATTTATCTGCACAATTAGGAAACGACTGGTATTAGGGTGAAAACAGAAACTTTCATAGATGAGCTTTCCGGGCAGGAAAGGATAACTCTAAAGTTTAAAGACAATGCGGTGCTTCGAAGAATAAACAAAGTTTAAACTTATAATGAAATTCCGGTTTTTATAAGCTTTCCTAGCATTTTTAGATAGTTACTAGAACTTTGTTTCGCAGAGATAATTTTCGTGAGTAGGTATTGTGTTTTCAATGCAATCACTTACTTTATACAGCATGTTTCGTGTATTAGTATTTATTTTAACCGGATAGATCACGCATAGGCAAGGCAAAAGTCAAGTATTTTTTTAAATATTTGTCGTTTACCCCGAAATAAATTGCAACTTCGAACGTTTATTCTAAGAAAACCGGAGAATATAAATCCGACACACTAATTTCAGTTGAATTTCAGCACGTTTGTGGTTACAGATTGTAGATTCTTTAATGAGTCGTATAGGGCCTTTGGCCTCTCAGCGCTGCGACGGCGATGCGTCTTTTGTGCATGACTTTTTTCTAATAGTTAGCCATAATGTTCAGACTTTTAATATAGTCTACTAGGTTTTTAGGGCCTATTTTACCTATTTCTTGGTGTGCTAAACTCACCCTCCAAGGTATTTGAGCCTTTTACAGAACTGAGCCATGCAGATACATTGCAAATGTTCTGTTATTTCTGCCGCTTCAGTGCAGTATCTGCAGTTTTCACTATCAACCTTACCCATCTTGATACGGTGACACTGGGCAGTGTCCTGTGAAAAGTCCTGTTATCATTCTTAAGCCATTCCTATCAAATTCAAGAAACAGTGCAGACTTCTCTGATGATATAGTGATGACTGCCTTAAGCTTGGCGTATTCCTCCAGTATGACAGCATTTGGTTCATCTCTCAAGTATCAAGTTTATATCTTACGTGGCTTTTTGTCTGTCCACAAGAGGGCACTGCACCATATAATGGTGTAGTTGCTGCCTTTTTTGCAATGCTATCTCCTCCTTCATTTTCTTCAATGCCTTGATGTCCTGGCCCCCACATCAAAGTAACTTTGTTGTTGATAGCTAGTTGCTTCAAGGATTCTTTGCAGTCCCAGGTCAGTTTAGACTCGGTTTCGAAACATTTCAGAGTCTTTAGCACTGTCTGACTGTCTGAGAGGATGTAGATCTCTCTATTTCTGAGTCTCCGTTGTGAGCACTCTTGTGCAAGTATTTCTGCTTGGAAGATGGTGGAAGTTTTTCCTGACGACTTAGCGAGTCTAAGTTTGGGTCCTATTATTCCAAGTTTTGCTCGCACACGTTTGTGTTTAGGGCTAACGCAGTAAAACAATACATTAAATGATTGTTTATGTTAAACTATGTCATTTTTAGGCTCCATAAAAAACTTACAGTTTTGGCAAAATAATATCCTGTTAAGAGCGAACTGCAGTTGAAACGGTTTGATGGAGATATCAACCTTTATGGTAAATAAAGGTCATGGCTGAACCAGTAAATAAAAGAAATTAAAGCTAAAAGAATGTTTTGGTGTGTCAAAATCTGGATTTGCCAAAATTGGATAGTTGCTAATGAATTTAGGATGTAACTTTACTAAATTATCTTATTGTACAGCAAAAGGTTCAAATTACTATATAAACATATCGTACAATTTAAGCTAATAAACATATTAATATTATTTATTAAATTTTAATAGCTTCTCGTTTTGGAGCAATAAGGTAACTAGTACTGTTAGTATTTTTACCCGACTAGCGCAAAGCCCTATTAATTAGACGAAAAAAACAGCGGAGTTTCAATAATAGTATTAATAAGAATAATAATAATCCTACTACGACAACGAAAGGCAAACAGAAGGAACTGAACAAAGTGCAAATGATATCGTTAATAATAACGACAGGTGCCTTTAAGGTTAAGGGCACTGACTGTCTAATGTGAATCATCAATAATGCCCTTAGAACTGACAAGAGTTCTCGAAAAAAATGAAATATTTCGTTAAAATATAACACATATCGAACCATCTAAATACTAATCTTTTAGTCTATGAAAGTGGATATAGTACACAGACTAGTAGGACAAGACCAGCTAGAATCTGTTTTCCAAAGTTTTCAGAAAAATACAACAATGCGGCAACCACTGATAAAATGCATCCTGAAATACCTCCGAGGTTAAGAACGCCACCAGCACTTGAAAAAACGCTATCCGCTTACAAAAAAGTCACACTTCGTCCAAAATCTACGGAAAGCTTTTCGATGAAGAAATGTCACTACTCAATAACTCTCTGTTTATATTTTTAGATGGGTCCAAAACAGATACATAGGTGGATCTGCAATTGTAGGTGGCAGTAAAGCATACTCGTGGACTATTTTAAAAATCTGTTCTGTTTTCACAGCTGAATTTTATGGCATTTGGCAAGCACTGTGCTTCTTCCGTTTTTCTGGGACTGCTTTGTGTTATATATACATACTCGCTCAGTGCTCTAGAGGATATATTTAATTCGCATTGGTTACAAGAACACTAGATCCCTGGCCTATATGAGTGACCAAGGTAAATAAATACAGATGTTGTGGGAGCCTAGTCATATGAGGATCGCAGCAAACCAACTCGCCGACGAAGTAGCGAGTACGAAAGTAGAAGAGATCAGGTAACTTTGTGTCGCCTTCGTATAGGTTATACAAACCTGAAAGTCGCGTGCTCGTTAAACAGGAATCCAAGACCTTTCCATGGGCAATGGAGAGAAACTGCTAAGTTTTACACATATTATTTCGCAGTGTTCCACCAACGAGTTGCTGATAAGATGCCAGGTATAATAATAATGGATAAGTTATCCGAACACGTTGCTTGACGGCATTGATTGATGTGGCTATTCCGAATACCAAGGATTTGGAGACAAAGTACAGCGAGATCATCGAGTACAGAGATCTCTGGATGCAAGAGACGAGACATAGTGGATGGCAGACAGATTTAAATAATCCCGATAGTCATGTCACTGGTGTGGTTCCTAAGAATCTTCTGGCGAACATTAAGAAACTGGCACTTGGATATATATAAAACATAAAATTTGAAACCGACCCCGGTTATGGGTTCTAGGGGTCCTAGTTAGCACTCATTTAAAGAGATTTTTTCGAAATTTAAAAGACGAGATCTCCTCATTAGTGAATTTTTTTAAAAGAAAATTAACTAAAAAGGCAAATCGAGGACATCAATATAAATAATTTGGCTACTCAACGTCGGATTACAGCTAAACTATTGGAGATACAGAAAAATGTTAAGCTTTTTTATAAGCAATGTTGCCCGTAGATCAATTAAAAATGTAATTGTTCCTTAATCTAAATAGTCTTTTATTGTATTTAAACCTTAGTTATGCCAAAGCGTTGCCCTGAATTAGTGTATTCCGTTCCCCAACTTCATAGTTTTGTATAGCAGCATTCCGTGCACGTAGCTGTTATGAAACAAAAACCCGGCAGTTGTTTTCATGTTTCGCCGCTCTCTAGAACCCTGAATAGGGTAATTCATCTATATCAGATTCTGGACCAGTGTAGTTCTTTCACGGTAAGTAACACCACCAAACAAACATTTGTGATTCATTGTAACACTTATTAAATTTATACGCCTCTTTGGTTACCTAGTTATGTTTCCGTCTCTTATAATAGTCGCATTCGTGAGACGCTTTTGTTATCGAAATTGGGTGGATTTGTGCGGAAGAAGCCTGCTTTAATGATGAATGTAGTTGCTTCTATGTTGCTTGTACCGAAATAAATGAACTTATAATGATGGAATACAAAGTTTTCCTGCTGATGCGAGCACTTTTAACGGAATTTTCTTCAAGTTAGAAAATAACAATTCATACCAGAGTACAGCATTACCTGAAACAATTTGTTTCTCGTGTGACCCTTTTATTTCTATTTTATTTCAAATCTCTGTTGCATTAGTTTATTTTTGTTGAACATTGGTAGCTCTCGTCGTGTATTTTTATTACCCAGTGCCAGTTTCCCAGGTTTGTATAAAACAATTTTATTTGGCAGTTTATTGGTATGCATGTTACTAAGCTCATTTTGTTTGTAAAATGCATTGTAGACATATGTTTTATTCATCAGATTATTCTTTTGATGTACGAGAGTATAATTATATCTATTTGGCATGCAAACTTTAATTCAACTCCGTCATATTGTAAATAAAGTGTCAAAGCTTAACATCCAAAAGTTAAATAGTGACAAAACTGTGAATTTGTAAAAAGGGGATGTCTGAAAAAAGGTAGGTTTTGATAAAAAAGTAGTTTCATTGGTTAAGTATTTATTTTTGAAAGGGTTATCAGTCAAATAAATTGCTGATATGCTAGAAACCTTAAGTGATCAAAGTCTTGATTGCTACTATTAAAAACTGGGTTGCCAAATTTAAAAGAGGACTATCAATTGTCAAAGATGAGGACCGCTCTGGAATATCACTTTCTTTGACTACTGAAAAACCACTGATTTTGGCCATGAACTGATCTTCGAAGATCGACGAATTGGGCTGAAACGTATAGCAGAAACATAATGCATTTCTTATGAATGTGTTTTTTACTTGTTTGTCAGAACTTACAAATGAGAAAGTTTTCGGCAAAATAGATTCGGCAATATTACTGGTTAGAAGCACGCTCATTTTGCAATGCCGAAGGAAATGTGCAACCATTTTTAAGGATAAAGCCCATTGCGAGAAAATGGTAGAGAAACTCCGCATAAAGCGTGCAAATTGTGTTTTTTGCAAGACAACGCCATTGCTCACAGGGCGCCTATTGCACGGCAAACGATTGATAAAATTAGTTTTGAATTGGTTGGACACCCGCTCGATTTTGCTCATCATCAGATAATTATTTATTTCTGAAAGCTCAAAAAGCACGTGAAAGGTAAACGAATTTCGACAAACCGCCAAGTCGAATGTGCCGCCGAGGAGATGTTTGAAGACCAATATACATTTTTTTCACATTTTTAGAATTGCTTTATGAACGTTCTGTTAAATGCATAGGTCTTAGAGATTATGTTGAATAAATAAAATTTTGTTTTAAAAGAAGACCGTTTTTGTTGTGTGTTAAATACTTTTCGATCCCCCTTGTACGAGCGAATTTGTTTGAGTGTTGCACATGTCGTAGAAAGTGCGTTATTTATATATCAACTTTTTATATAAATAACGGGAGAGTTCCCATTATTCTAATAACTTTCCTAATAACTTCAGGTATTAAAACATAATCAAATTTCATCGCATTAGATATGGCTTCACATAAACTAAAAACCCCTGTTTGAAAACAGTATGCTCGGTTTTAGTTTATGGCCACTCGTTAAAATTGTGCTGCAGCAAGAAGACGGTCAGCAGAACGGTTTCCGGGTAAGCCACCTTTTGTTTCGTGTGTGTAGAAGTAGCGTAATATTGGTCCTTTTGCTTTGAGAGCTCAACTTTGTGGACGCAGGGAAGACGCAGACGGCCACCAGCTGGAGCACCACATTCTAAATGTCATGGAAGAAGGTCCTGGTACCAGCATGAAAAGGGTCGCAGTTCAGTTCAATACCAGCAAATTAAGGGTATCGATAATTATTCGAGGAAAGGGTCTGCATCATTATCACGTACAACATGTGCAATCCCGATAAGACGAAGATCCATTACGGCGCAAGGAGTTTTGCCTGCTGACCAGCCGCTGATGATTGATGGTATCTTACAAGATAGCTTTTGCGATCTGTACTTCCCCAGAAGAAGGTGTATTTCCAAGGAAAAATTCAACTAACATAATACCACGTTTGGGCAGAGCGAAACCCCTATGCCGAGACAGAAACGAGCTTCGTACAAATATGTCTCATAAATGTCTGGGCTGGTATCGTAGATGACTGCCTTACTGGAGCAGAATACTCTTTTTTCAAATAACATATCAAAATTTCTGAAAGGAGTGCCCGTAATGTTAGGTTAGGTTATGTTGTGATTGGGTCATTTTTAGTCTCTTCACTGAGACCTTAAAGTCTTTTGTGGCTCACACATTCCTAAATGTTAGGCAAGACATGTGGTACCTTCATGATGGTACCCCTGCTCACAGCACACGTATCATCAACGACTGGCTTGATGAAAATTTCCTCAATAGTTGAATTGGAAGGCGTAGGGTAGTGACTTGGCCTTCATGATCTCCTGAATTGAACCCACGTGACTCTATTTTTTCGGCCATATGCAGCAACTGGTGTATGCTACTCCCATCAACACAGTGGTAGAACTGCAGGCAAGGATTCCAGAGGTAGCAGAGCAAATTAGATTGTCCCAAAGCCGAATCCTGGAGCAAGTTAAGGCGTTAATGCAAAGAAGATTTGTAGCTTATCTCGATGTCTACGACCAGCCCTCTAATATTTACTGCTTGCTTGCGTAACCTAATAATTTTGTGTAATGGCAACTTAATGTGGCAGAGATGTAGGCTTCAATATCTATATGCAAATAAGTGGTAAGTCTTTCTTTGCATTTAGAACCTAATATCAGCTGATTGTATCAATGATTCTTGTTTATATTTTTAAAATGATCCATGCGTTATTCTGATTGTTGCGTTTTTATACAATCTCTGATTAAACACACCATTCTATAAATATTTGTTGGATAAATACTCCACGAGTCGCATGACTTATTTGCATTGGCATATTGTACAATTTTAAACGCTAACAATTATTTAACTATTAGTATTATTATTATTATTATTATTATTATTATTATTATTATTATTATTATTATTATTATTATTATTATTATTATTATTATTATTATTATTATTATTATCATCATCATCAACTTTAGCCTGAAGGCCTTTAACACTCCCTCAAGGGGAACATTCACTCATCCCAGGTATCTCAGATACTAAAGGGACTGAGCTCAGATAAAGCCATTTCCTTGTTATCGGGCCCTGAAGAACAACGCAGCACATTCTCATTTCCCGGGAATCTCCGCACGGTGTGGGCAGTTGCAAGTATTGCCGCCTTCTGCATAACCTTATAAGGGTGCTATCGAAGACCCAGTCTCTTAAAGTTCTCTCGAATATTCTTAGGGACCTCACCAGATGAGGGCATGACTATTGGAATCACCCAGACACAATCTGCCCTCCACTGACTCTTTATTTGCATCTCAGGCTCTCTGTACTAAATGATCTTCTCGTATTTTACCTGTAGATTATTAGCATCCGAGCTTCGGATCATGAGGTGCGTACGCTAATTTTGCATGCATGCTTCCAGCGCTCCTATGATAGATGCGTCGACCCTGTATAGTCGCAAGTTTGCGGAATGGAATCAAATGCCTTGCGGTAGTCGATCCAACCAATGGAAATATTATGTCTTTTCTTTACTTGAGATGTGATAATTTTGTCAGTGACGAGAAATTCCTTGTACCCCTGTGCGTTCTTTCGCCATCCATTTTGTTCTGTCACGAGAATCTGATTCTGAATTATGTATGTTTTTCCGATCGTTGACTGCACGTCAGAAAGTTCTTTGTTAAACCTCGCCATGGGCGGCAACTCATCACATTCATTTCGCAGTTCCTCGAGCCAGCTCGAGGTCTCGTCGTGACTCGCAGGGAGCGATCAGGTTGATGACCAATATTCCTTGATGGATTCTGTGTTTGGTGACTGTTGTGTTGTATGCTGTGGGCCGCTTTGCTCTAGTTTACCGTACATGGCTCACTGATTGACTCCAAATAAGTATTCCTTTTTCCGGCGTTCGGGCGCTACACAGTATCGTCTTATACGAGCCCCGAGAGCCGCAATGCGGCCTCTGAGGTACTCCTCATGCTCTCTCAGCCGTGGCCCTGGATCTTTAATTCGAGTGACGGCTATCCGCCGAATAATGTTTTGGATGGTGTGGTGGACCCTTTTGCCGACTGCGTCCTTTTCTTTAAACCACTTCTGCAGGTGGAAAACCTCTTTAGGGATAATTTTATTACCGTTCTCAATGCGCTTCGTCCAGTGGGGTGTCGGTGTGGTACTCTCAAGCGGAGGGGCTTTCTCCGCTCATGGATTATAAATCCCATGGCTTCGCGAACCTCATACGCTCCACAACGCACGGCTTGGAGTAGATGCTCGTACGTCTGCTCCTCACGAAGATCGGCAGCCAAAATATAATTGACTCGCTCCAACAGTAATACGTTTTGGGTTTTGTGGTGACTTTGGTATTTTAGGCAGTGGTGTGGTGGGTAGACTGTCATAAATAACCATGTACCGGTTATAACTGTCCCCTAGTGAGGACTGTGATGGGGTTGAATCTAATTGAGCAGTTATTTCATCTACTGTTGCAGATGCGACTATGGGTAATGTGGGTAGACTGTTGCTGAGTATTACGTTAGTGGTATCAAAGGAGTCACACACCGCCAGACTGGTTGGTGGTGTCGAGTCCAGCAACTGCTGGTCGGGCGACCTCCTCAACCCGGCATAGTTTTTGCGTTTGATGGCGTGCATCTCCGGATTCGACAGTTGTTGACTTGTTTGAAGAATAGATCGCAGTTAACTGCACAAGATTATTATAGCGGACTGCATTTTGGGTATATAATAAATGAGTTTTCTAAAAAAAAAACTATTTAAAATGTTTGTAGTTTTTTAATTGCATCTATATGTGGGAAAGCCTATGTATGTATGTATTATAATATATATATATATATATATATATATATATATATATATATATATATATATATATATATATATATATATATATATATATATATATATATATATTAGGGTATTTAAAAGCCAAAATTTTATTGAGCTTGAAGGCAATTTAACTTTTAAAGTAACTAGTTTAATGCAGCCGTTTGATGAAATTATAAATCTGGCAGTATAAATTGTTTATTTAGTTTTACGTTTCAGTTTTACTAATGTAATGTGTTTAATTGCTCTGATGTATGCATATAATGGCTTTGTAGCAAATATTTGTTGAAAATCATGTTAGTTGGATGTGTGCGTTCAATATGTTGCAAAAATTATTTGCGCAAACAAAGCCACAATGACACCAGTCAGCATGTTAAACACAGGAATTATATAACACTAGGTTATGCTGAGGTTACCGTGAATGCTTTTATATTTGCCAAAAGAAACTAATAATTACATTTACACTGATAATAAATAGATAGCAACAATTTTAGCTTGTTAATGTTTGTCACATTTATTTATATTGACTTAGATGTGTGGCAGCCTAATAAAGCAGGAGTTGGAAATATTCGCCTGGTGAGATATGGACGAAGATAATTTTGATGAGTAACGAGAAAGAATGGTTTAAGGAAATGTTAAAATTTATTATGGTCAGTTGAACCACTCTTAGGCGGTACTAGTAAGCTTTACATCCCACTTTGATTTTTCAAAAGGAAGAGAGAGAGAGAGAGAGAGAGAGAGAGAGCAAGGTTACTTAGTCTAAGCTTTCAAATTTAATTTTTTTATCAATAATTAGGCCAACAGAGACGAGACAAATTTATTTTAATAACTCGGCAAAGTTATGAGTAATTGTAAGAAATATTTCCAGAAAAGTCATTTGAAATAGGCTTTCTCTAATGCTTTGGCACTAGTTTTAGTTAGAGTTGATGGTTTAATAGTCTATAATTTTTAGCGAAGTATTGTAGAAAAGAGCTCAATATATCAGTTAATATACAAGGTACGAGTAAAATTGTATATGTTAATTTTAGGTTGTCTTGAGCTAGATCTTATAAAATGAATTCTACAATCACAGAGTAGCCCATAAGTCGTTGGTGATACAAATTTTCCTTTTTTAAAACCAACACCTCTTATGCATTTTTGCATTTTTCGTCGAAATATAATACATGTACGTGAGAAAAGAAATTCGGGATGCGGCAAGTGCGTTTTGGTAGCAAATTTTCATTAAACATTTTAAATTTCAATCACTTAATTTGCTATTAACATAACGTTCATTTGCTAGGAAACCAGTTTTTTTGGGAACAGTTAAAGTTTATTGTTGAAACTTTTTGTACATTTACACACCATAAAGTCATTTGGATGAAATATGGCACATTGTTTCTCCTATATAGATTATACCGGTAACCAAATTGATGCCTGCTTGCATTGAAGACACATATTTGCTATTAAAAGCACTTTTATGAGAATTAACTTCTATAACGTACTTGCTGCGTCCAGACTTTTAAAAATGAATAAGTTCAAGTTCAGCTCAAACTTATTTGAAGGCCTCCACAATCGAGTCTAATTAATTACGTAATCGTAGTGCAGAAAAATTCTATTAGAAATATTATGTTGTTTCATGCTTTATAGATCCTTTAATATGTATTAAATCGACTGAAGGGATAATGTCTAACTACTGTCCATTGAATAAAGGCACTAGTTAGATGCCAACTCAAGTATTTAAGCTTTTTATCAACAACTCTTCTGCAAGTATTCTTTAACACCGCTCATCTACACTGTAAACAATTTTAGTTGACCAAAATAATTGCATTTTAGTTATGAAGAAAAGCACGAGCATTTTGATATAACCGGTTATCTCGTAAGGATCCAGATTTCTGTGGTTGAAAACCCACTTTGTAGCTTGTTTCTACCTGTATAAAATTGTAAAGCATCGGCGGCAGAACACTTAGATTAAGTGCGGAACTTGAAGAAGAAAATAATGGTTATATAAAATGATATAAAATGCTTTATTATGTTAGGAATAAACTTTAGTCTCTATCTAAGAGAAAACTAGCAATTTTGACTTGAATGAATGAGCAGCTGGTACCGGCGCAAATTACAGTAAAACAATTGAATCTCTTAGTTTGTACATCAGTTTTGACATCCGAATGTAAAGTAATTATTTTCCATAAGTTTTGACATCCGAATGTAAACTAATTATTTTCTATAAGTTCTGAAACTCCAGGTTAATGAACATCGATGTTCTGCCGACACTTTAAACATTAAAGTCGGTGTTTATTCCTGTAAAGCGGATAATACATTACTAATTTGTAACACTTCAAACAGGAATAACTGAACACAGTAGGTAGTTTTAATTAATATTGTACAACGTCATGTATGTTACATTAAAACCTATTTCAGGTTAACCTCATCTAACATTTGCACTTGTCTGTACAATGTAGTTTTCGTGGTAATAATATTTGTAGAATGATATAAACGCAATTCCACTGGTAATAACATTCACTGTGGCTTGTCAATTACCTGGGTAAATATTGAATTGTGTGTGCTCAGCGGATTCAGTCAGTTAAATTATAGATTTAATAATCGGAACGAGCGAGTGCAGCGGCACATTGAAGTGTGGAAGTTACATAATCCCGGAGGAATGCACTCATACTGTGAACCGTTAAACCCGAGGAAATCTTGTATTGTACCGTTGGATTATTTCCTCTATGCCTCTCTCTCTCTCTCTCTCTCTCTCTCTCTCTCTCTCTCTCTCTCTCTCTCTCTCTCTCTCTCTCTCTCTCTCTCTCTCTCTCTCTCTGTCTGTCTGTCTGTCTGTCTGCCTGTCTGTCTGCCTCTTAACAAGATTTGTTAATTTTTTGTTATTATTTAAAAAAATAAATTCCAAGTTCTTCAAAACGAGTGCTCGTTTCCTTCGACATTGCCAAACAAACGCGCTTCCGATTAGCGTTAATCATTTCGGAATCCATTTTGCCGAAAGCTTTCTCATTATCGAGTCGTAATAAACAATGTGAACGACTCGTTCATAGGAAATGTGACATACGTGTAATCACGAGTTTCTAAGATCATTTCACTTATAGAATCAATGTTTTCTTGGGCGGTCACAGAAATTGGCATTCCATACCTGTGCTTATCTTTGACATTTGATCCCCTTTTTAAATACCGCAACCGAGTTTTTAATAGTAGCATAATTTGGACATTGATCACCTAAGGCTTCTATCATATCAGCAAACATTTCTTTGCATGTTAACTCCTTCAAAATAAATACATAATAACTGACATAGATTCTTTATGATAAAAATTTAGCTTTTTCTTAGACATGTCATTTTCAAAAATTTATAGTCTTGTTAGCATTAAATTTTTGAATGTCAAACCTTGACAGCTTATTAATAGAACATATTTAGATGTGATCTTTACTTGCATCTGTATCAGACATCGCTCAGCGATTTCTCTTGTGAAACGACGTGCGTTACACAAATTGTTAAAATGTGGCGTCAATTTTGTGTTCGGGAGAACTTAAAATTCTCTGAAAATTTTACACTAAATAAAATAAGTTTATTATAAAACTACGGTGAAACTGATCATTTGTGGCAAAAGTGTTGGTGAGGCGCAGTTTTCAAAAGAAATGTGATCAAGAATAAAATTTCAAGTGTGACGTTTGCAGATTAATTTCTTGTAGAGTCAAAAAAAAACATTGAGTAAATTATGCTTCAGTAGCAGGAGCTTCTTCGTATGGCATGCTCTAAAATTGTAGTCAACAAATAAATTAATAATATTATTATGATTATTATTATACCAGTTTTACTATAGGTCTTATCAGGTACTGCAGAGACCATAGTTTCCTGGAGTGTGGAAGGTGGCTATAGTGATCTATTATGGAAGGGAAAAATCACAGACCTTCTCACAGCTTTCAGGCTTCTTTGTATGCGTATCGTGCCGGGACAGCTTTATGAAAGATTAATCAATCAAAGAATAGAAGCTGAGATAGAAGAAACGGGAGGGCTTGCACACAGACAGTACGGGATTAGGAAGAGCCGTTCCACGGTACAAGCAATAGAGAAGGTGGTGGAATCTGCTAAAAACACACATGGCAGATGGTTCGTCGTCATTACACTAGACGTCAAAAATGCTTTCAACTCAGCTGATTGGAGCAAGATAATAAACGAACTCCATAAGACATAGGTTTCACAATACATAATAAATCTAGTTGAGAGTTACGTCACTGACAAAA
This sequence comes from Tillus elongatus, assembly GCA_964006375.1. Taxonomy (NCBI): domain Eukaryota; kingdom Metazoa; phylum Arthropoda; class Insecta; order Coleoptera; family Cleridae; genus Tillus; species Tillus elongatus. The sequence continues at coordinate 74,394,333 of OZ023265.1, forward strand.
TATCCAACTCAACGATAATGGAAATGACCGCGGGTGTTCCACAGGGATCAGTGTTGGGCCCACTCCTCTAGACTGTGCCGTACGACCCAGTCCTGTCAGTGCCCCTTACCGATGAAGCAGTCACAACAGCGTGTGCTGACGATCTCGCACTCATGGTTGAGGCAGCGTACGACCCAGAGCTTCAGTACAGGGTGAATGAGCCACTGGAAAGAATAAATGGTGGATGGTTAGCAACAACTTGGAACTTGTCCATCAAAAACAGAGCCAATCATATTGAGAGGACCTCGAAAGAGACAACATATCCACTTCGAGGCATTAGGGACCCATATATTCCCAGTTAGACAGATAAGCTACTTGGGTATACCTGGATGACTGGCTAGCATTTGGTGAGCATATAAAACACACCGTGGAAGAAGCCCAAACAAAAATCGCTGTCCTGGCAAGAATGTTGCCAAATGTAGGAGATCCAAGCGGCGCTTATGTATTATATATATATATATATATATATATATATATATATATATATATATATATATATATATATATATATACATACAAACCTATGCCTAAACAAGTAAACAAGGGTTCTAGGGGCTCTAGTTCGCGCTTATTTGAAGAAAATATAACAAGAGTAACATGCGGTCTCGTCAATTGCAGTTTATTTTCTATAAAAATTCCCTAAAAAATTGTTTACAAAAATTCAATAAAAAAAGTCTTACGAAAATGCGCTAAAGTATAGTACTTCCACAAAACCTGATTGTAAAATTTGAGATAAAAAATTCGTTCGTTGAAAGAAATGTTCCGTTAAAATTTCACTAAACACTCTTTTACAAAAAATCGAAACAAGTTTGCCTTTAAAAATATTAGAAATATGTTTCATGTAAAAAGATCTCTAAAACTTCTTTGTAAGAAATTTCGCTGCATCCTACAAGGAAAAATTTGCCAATAAAACAAAATAAAAAATTATACAATCTGATTCAAATCCAGACGTATGAACTTTTCTTCACAAAGAAAATTTTTTTTTTTGGCAATGCCGTAAAAAGCGAAATCGTTTGCAAAGAAAAAACAGCATCTGCGAAGACACAGAAAAATTCTTACGGCTGTATTTCTAAACGATGTTTGGGCAACAAAAAACAGCATGAGCCACTATTTACTTTGTTATAAATGTCAATCATCTTCTCATTAGAGAATTATTGTTTCCACAAAAAAAACTTGGAATTAATTAACCTGATCAGGTACTGTTAATATAAAATAAAAAAGCTAAAAATTTCAGTCATTACTGGAACTTGAACCCGCGTTAGAAGATTGTGTCCTATTATATAATAAAATCTGTCCCACGGGGCTATGGAACATAATATGACAGATGGATGTAATTTAAACTGGTATGTAAAACGGCAGACACTACTCCATCTGTCCTGACTAAGTCATCACCTGGGCAATGATTTCTCTATCTCTCGACCCCAGTTCCGTTTCTAGTTCATGTCGCCACTGTATCCATCTGTCGCACAGTAGGACTGGGTGCTCCGCCCTATCGGTTGCACCAAAATACCAACATAAATCGTCTTCCGTTATCTACATTCTTTTTGTATATTGCCCGAAGCTCCCGTGACCCGACAGCAATTTGCTGATAAAAAAATCTAGCTTTCGATGACCACATTTCACCCAGGAAGGAAGATCCGGCATAAGTGACTTGGTCCATGCTGCAGTACCTGCATGTTCTTCCTATATCTCTTGTCAATTGTTTAGGTTATTTCTCTTTGCATACTCTTTACTGCAGCCGTATTGCCATCGTCAATTAATATAGCCGCCGTCTCTCCTCGACAAGCGACGTAATTGATTGTACTCCCGTGATCACCTGTATGGCTGCAGTTGACACAGTTCTGTACCCACTAGCACTTCTTAAAAGGGCCTTCCTTTGTATACCCAAGAGCATATCCCTGTATCTCTTTATGTCAATGACTTGATGCCATACCGGTACACCATACAAAAGTACATACTGGAACACTCCACATGGAAGTACCCTTTTGGGACTACCTATATTCGGTAGTATGCTTGTCAGCATAGCCATATTTTTTTCTGCCTTATTAAAGGAGCTGTTTATGTGTTCGCCGAATGTCAATTTGTTATCTATGTATGTACGTACGTATTTAATTCTGTTAGTTGATCTATTTCGGGGGTTAGAATCTCGAACCTAACTTGGTTACTTTTGTGAGGTTCTTTCAGAATAACTGCCACAGTTTGTCTGGGGCTAGCACTAAGTAATTTCTATCCATCCATCTGCTAATCCTTGCTAGTGATTCATTAACTCTAAATTCAAGTTTGCCTTGATCGACAGCTTCCACCAAAATTGCCAGAGTTTCGGCATATGCTATTATGACTGTTCCTTCAGTTAAAGTAAAAAATTTGATCGTTTAAGATGTTCGAGCGGAGAGGGCCCAACACCGATCCCTGTGGAACACCTGCAGTAACTGCTGAGACCTTACACTTCGATACGCTGATAACTCTTCGAGAAAAATTACTCTTCTTATGATCCTTCAGGAAAAATAACTCTGCAACGTTTATCAAGTATTGCGAGATACCTTTGTTGTATAACCCTTTCACTATTTTGCTCCAGGTAGCCGAGTTAAACGCATTCTGTATGACCATCGTTACCTTTGCGAAATATTTGATTTTGGTATGTTTTGCGGTACCTACCAGTTTAGTGTTAGCTGGTATTGTAGCGCGGCCCTTTCTAAATTCAAACTGAGGCTCTGACAGTTCTCCTTTCTGTCCAGTCTTCTTCTCAAGCCTGTCCTTGATTAACCTTTCAGAAAACTTCACGACTGTACTGAGCCTACAGAGCGGCCTAGAACCCGATGGGAAATCGGTTGCGCCACCCTTCCACAGTAAGGACATTATAGCTAACTTACATTTTAGCAGATTATTTAATACGCTGAGGAAGATCTGCGGGATAGTCTTCACCGCTGTTACTAATTTCGGCGATATAAAATCTGGTCCTGGAGCTTTGCTTTAATTTGATGAACAGCTGTGAGGAATTTGTCCATAGTAAAACGTAGGATACTGTCTTGGCCTTTTCCCCTGATCCATTTATCGTCCTTTCTAGGGAAAAGCTTTTCTATCATTTCTAACGTCATTGCCAGAGAGAGCTCGTACGGCAGGTCCCCTTTGGAAAGAGCAATACATTTCTTTAGTTCTTTACATGATATTTTGTACTAGTTCTGGAGGTTTATTGTTTCTTCATTGCTAAAGGTATTTCTGGCATTCGCTCCCGTAATAGATCTTCTTAGTTGCAGGCTTACCTTGCCTTGATTTTAAATCTCTAGTATCCACCAGTATGGTTTTTTCTTTGACCTGCATGAACGATGGTGGTATTCTATTTTGTTGCTCCTTCCATCAGTGCCATCAAACCTGCTAAGCTCCCGATTGCCCTATATCTTGCCTCTCTTTGGACGCTTCCTGCAAATTTTTCACGAAGAGTCTTTGGATACACTGTTGCTTATTTTCAACTATCTTCCGCCAATCTACCTAGAACATTTTCCGAAGTGAAATTCTAAAAATGTTCAACTAATTTTTCTTGCACTTCTGGCCCCTTTACACCAAGAAACTGCAATTTTTGTCTTAATATTTTAAGGATTTTGTTTACCACAAACAATATTATGGTCTGCTGCAGTGTTCTGGACTCCAGCGGCACCAAAATTTGTTCTCGTTATATGCGTATACCTTTTTTTTTTCTTTTCAACTTAAGAGATCTACATTTTGGCTTATAGTATACTCTTTATCATATAATCCTCTATATCATATATCGGTCTCTCTCCTCTCTCTCTCTCTCTCTCTCTCTCTTATTCTTAACAAAATAATGTATATTTGTTGAATGACGCTGAAATTAATCATTTTCGAAAAGAGCGATTTTTCGACGGCAGAACAAAAGGCCATCCAGTAGTCCAATCAACGCCAGTGGTGAAAGTAGAAAATCATAAGCGGATACGTTCTAACCAATCTCAGTGTATATAATTATCTCATTCTGTAATTGCTAGGAACATCTTGTTGCATTTAACTCCTTTATTGGGGGTAGATTGAGACCACGTGCTTCTATACGAAGAAAATGAAATGTAATTTGACCTTGGACCATTATATGTATTTTAGTTCCAATAAAATAATATCAGTGATAATATTAACGTGAGACAAATTAACGGAGAAACTCAGAATAGTGTAATCAAACTGGCACAAGAGACCACTGACCGTGTCATATAGTTTCCAAGCACTCCTTTAATGCACGGGTTATCAACACCAGGAAATACCCTGGCACCAAAGTTTAGCAATTAGAATTTATTATGTCATCAAAACGTGGAAATTTCTACTGTATTATCTTTCGTAATTTAACAGTTCCTTTTGTTTTTGCAATGGAGTTGGCTTGTTTAAATTTACATTAGCGTAAAGGTAATGGTGTGCTACGAATGAAAAGATAACAATTAAAAACTGGAAGTCGTTAGGAGGTAATTTAAGGTCTACGAACATTATAATTTGTTCAGTAAGTTCTCTGAACAAGAACATCGATTAATGTATCAGCTTCCAGCCATATTTTTTTTACCTTACTGTGGCGTACTCTTGTACGTGGCTACGTCCTTCACCACTAAAAACCAACAGTGAAGCCAGAGAAGTATTCTCCAAGTCTGTATGCAGTATGGACAAGTTTCACCAAGTAAGGGCAACAACAATCAATGAATAACAATAAAGCTTTAGTAATAAGGTTGAAAAATCTGCAGCTGGCTGATTAAGTGTTAAGAAAGTGCGCCTCTTAACAGATCGATTTGCACTAGCAGAATAATTTGGTTTTCAGTATATACTATAAAACATCAACTAAGATTTTCCATTGTGCTCAAGCAAATAGATTATCTGAATGCTCCATCCTTCGGAGGGGCGTAAGTGAATGTGTGTCTGCGCGTACGTGGGCGCGTGCATGCGTGTCTAATTGTGTGTGGCGACGTGTAAGCCCGCGTGCGTGCGTGCGCGTGCGTGTGTGTATATGTAACACCGATAACTCATAAAATAGTGGACCGATTTTGAAACTTAGAGACGCCTTCTTTTTGCAAGTGGCTTGGATAAGTTAGCCAGGAAAATAGGACCAGTTTTTCCGGGAAATTTTTTGCATCTTTGGAAATAGCAAAGCAACTGCAACCAAATTTGGCACCCAGGTTTAGGTTATCAAAAGTATGCTACATGCCAAAGCTAGCTTCAAAGGGACAAAAGTGAGAGGCATTTAAAGAAAAAAATTGGGTGCCACTGATTACCAGCGAAACGCACAATACCAAAATATGATGTGTCAATAACTAAATCTATTGTATATTAGAGACAAAAAGTAAGCTTTTGGCTCAAAAAGGCGCAGAAGTACCATAAAAATTACTTTGAAAATTTTATAGTTTTTCATCTTAAAAGGTCTAAGTTGCGATTTGAAACGTCAAAACTGGCAACTTTTACGAAAAGAACCTGAAACGAATACGGGTTGGGTTATGTAGAGGAATGTGGCAAGAAGTGTGTTTTGCAAAACCTTAAGTTTCAACTTTAACAGTCATTGTCCTTCATTTTACTAAAATATTTGGAGAAAATTTATTTCAAATAGACCCTTTTTCTGGTGGTTTGCCAGTAGTTTTGGTTATAGAGTTTATGGTTCAATAAGCCTTTGATTTTTAGCGAATTTTCATAGAATGTGCGTCAACTAGGTCCCCTATAATCAATATTTCTGGGGTTAATTTCAGTTTTTATCTGTTGCGCATTTCTACGGTAAACCTTAATATAACCGTTATTATACGAGATACGAGAAAATATTGTATACGTTAGTTATAATAGGGTGGCTCGACTGAATCTTATAAATTTATCTTAACAATCACAGCGTGGCCTATAATTCGTTGGTGATATAATTTTTTCTAATGGAACACCCCTTATGTTTATTGCGTTTTTGCATTTTTCATCGCAATATAATCCATGTTGTAAGAAAAAAATTCGGGACGCAGTAAGTGCGTTTTGATAGCGCATTTACTTTAAATGATTTAAATTTCAATAACACAAGTTTGCTATTAACCCTAAGATGCGTTCGCTGGGAAAACATTTCAAGTTTATTTTCGAACAATACAGTTATTTTGATGAAATATCGTACATTGGTTTTACTAGTGTTAGGCATAACCGACATATTTCAGTAATCAAATGATACGAAATAATCGACCATTATGATCGAATGATATTTCGAGATATCGATTATGAATGATTTGCACGAAATTTGTGTTACGAGTTACGAAAACGCCCGAAGAAGGAACTACGGGGCACGATTGAGTAGTTATCATGTTTTCAACTTACCAATGAAATGACTTGTGGCACTTTTAATTTAAACAGTAGGAAACAAATAATATTGTTAACTACTTATATCTATGTATTTATGATTTTATAGTTTATTTATTATCATAAACAAAAGTATTTCAATAATATCTTACAGGGTACTAGAAGAACTTGGGAGTATTTTTGCAAAAACATAAAGCATAAAGCTAAAAATAAACTAATTAAACGCTGCAAAACCTTTCGTTTTTTGTTTTTTTTTTACGCCAAAGAAAATTCACGTCAGCCCAGCACTGAGATGTTAGATGTTATATTTGATCTACCAACGTCTATTGTCTACCGATTAGAATTAATTCGATATATGTTTCATATTTCAAATCGGTTATGAGTATGAGTTGAGAGTCCAATCGACTTGTAAAATAGTTGCTTTTCTGTTCGTCGACGAGACTGGTTGCGGTTACGAATCAAATGATTATAGCGAATGATTTCAAAGAATTAACGAACGATCTCGTCACAACCGAATGATTGGTTGTAGCGGCATAATCAATATATTTTAATTGTATCATTCATAATCCCCCATCACTAGTTTTTGCTATATATATATATATATATATATATATATATATATATATATATATATATATATATATATATATATATATATATATATATATATATATATATATATATATATATATGTATATGTATATATATGTTATACTGGTAAATTTGATGCCCACTTTCATTAAAAGAAAGGCATATTTGTTATTAAAAACATTTATACGCAAATTCACTTTCATAGCGCACTTGCTGCGTCTAGACTTTTTATTATTGAAAGAAACAGAATAGTGTTGACATAAGTGGCTAATCAATTTCAGATAAATTTGCAATTTTGTTTTATATTTAGCTCCTCCACCATTTGCGTGTACTGCTGTTGGGATGACGAGAAAATATTGACCTGTAGTTGTTTAAATTTTTTTTCGAAAGATAATAAAATAAATAGAAATATGTTTTGCTATTATGCAACTGCTAGCAGCCATTAATGGTGTGAAAATCCATTGTGTGATATTTCAAGACACCCCGCGGCGCTTGCACCATTTGTTGATTACAATTTGAAACCGACTGGCATTTAAATTAAATTAAATATTTGTTAAATACTTTAATATGGAGCGGTTTCTATTAAGTGATTTTAAATACTTTGTAAAATTGAGCGCAAATGTGTATATTTGGGTAGTGAACTTTCATTACAAAAATTCAATCGCTAATAAAGATATTTTCAGTCATATATATATATATATATATATATATATATATATATATATATATATATATATATATATATATATATATATATATATATATATATATATATATATATATATATATATATATATATATATATATATATATATATATATATATATATATATATATATATATATATATATATATGACTGAAAATATCTTTATTCAAAATTCAATCGTGAGGTTTCTAATAAAAAATGTAGTATGTGTCACTAGAAATTTTCTCTAGTTTAGGTTTCTTTTCACCGTTTCATTTGCCATAAAATTTCTGCGGCTTCTGTTATCATTAATATTGACTTGAAAAGGAAAGTTCCTTTTATTTATGTCCAGATTTACTCAACAATAATTAACGTTATCCTCACTTAAATTTTGACCTGCCAACATGTTAATTAACTAAATCATCCATCGTTAATAGTATCCAGTTCTTCTATTTCCGTTTTTTCAAAGGCTATTAAGTAACACGATTATGCAGATTCTTTTGATTTGCCAAAGCTTATTTAAGAGACTTCAAGTAAAAAAAAAATGAAAAATCTCTTCGCATTTACGAAAAACAAACGTAAAAAAAATTAAAATTTATACTGAATATGAGTTTTAGGGGTACTAGTTTGCGCCTATTTGAAAACAAAATGTTAGAAAGTCTTGAAAGTCGTAATATCCTTATACATACATACATACATACATATATATATATATATATATATATATATATATATATATATATATATATATATATATATATATATATAAATTTATATTTAGCTAAAATTGAATAATTACTATGCACCAGACAGGTTTTACTGTTTATACATGCTGAATAGCTTAGTTCGCGAAGCGAGTAACCCCCAGAATTGTACTAGAAGGTCGCGGGTTCGAGTCCCGTATTCAGGCAGTCGGCTTTATTCACTCGAATGTGGAAAGACCGGCTTCTGATGAGTTATGTGTGGTCTACATGTGCATGCAAGCTCCCCCCAAGCGTAATACTTCTAGGCGCGGAGTTTGTCTACTGTGGTGTTATTATAAATTGATCTTAAATATTCATAATAACCACCAAGACTTTTGCTTAATGAGTGGAGTTCTGTATCTTGAAACAAATTAAATGAAAAACTATTCTTGACACAACATATAATAATCACTTGATATTTATTTACCCCCAAGAGCTTACAAACTTGTTAAGGAGTTCCACATAGCAGTGTTAAATTAAAAGTAGTTTTGATTGAGTATCATTACTTTATAAGTTTTATACATAAAATAAGTTGTAAATTGCTTAATTTAAGACCTGTTCTGTACCTAAGTTGGTAGCTAAAAAAGATCCTCAGTAAAATGTATAAGAATGCCGTACCCTCACCTTTAGTCTATGCGGCGAAGTATAGGGATTTTCACAGTTAAAATGGATTTGTGATTGAAAAAAGCCGTTCACTACTTATGATTAAAATCGAAGGCAATAAGTTAAATCAATATTAATTTTAAAATCACCATTGGATTGCGAATACAATGTTCCAAAATTCAGTTTTGTTAAATAGCTGTAGTCCCAGTGTTTTCGGAATTAAATTTAACGGAATTTGGATATTGTCGCGAATTATATTCCTTGCTGTTAGAAAATGTCATGATTGTGCGGTCTAAAATAAAGTAAACAAACATGAATACTGCTGTAGTCTTTTCATATTCAATTGACAAAAACATTAAGGTTCTTTGGAGTGAATTGTTAAAAAAAAATCAGCTATCTAAATTCAACATAAGCAAGGTTAAACAGGTTCAATGGTGTGCTCGGGAGATAAACTAAGTTGGGTTATCTATTACAAAGCTTAACAAAAGTTGCTACTCTTACGCATCCCGACTTTTCTACTTTACAAAAACCTAGTTTCACAATGCCAAAATATGGCACCGGGTCGCTCACATTATTATGTCATTATAGAGTTAGTGCTTATAGGCTACCATGCCTATAGTGGTTGGACGTGAAAAAGTGATATAACAAAACCGGTCCTTTTGTTCCGTGTCAGCAGCTCATCAGGTATATATTATTACTTTTAAAGGTGTTTTCTTTAAAAGATGCATGTCATCTTTTGGGCTATATTTGACTACAAATAATCACTTATAAAAAGTTGTGTGCGAGCTTTCCATCTATCCAACTAACGTGTAAGAATGTCTACAATACATAAAAACAGTTTATCGTTGTTATATAATGTTCCAGCCACAAAAGGTATAAGTTAGGTACACTCTTGTCTTTGATAAATATTCTCCGTTTGATAATTGAATTTGTTGGCCTAAGTATCTTTAACCCCCTGTCTGGGGGATTATTGAAACCGGCTTGACCAAAATAGGCCAGACCAATAAATTCCCCTTACTGAGCTAATGCGTTATTTAACGCGCCGTATGTCCTGGATGTTCTTTGGGATACAGCAGGCTCTCTGTGGATTCTAACTTGGCCGTTTGTTATCGGAAAAGGTCAGTTTTTGTTTATTCCGACAAGAACATAAATAGCATCATTTTTCATTGGACAGTTTTCTGCTTTGCAATAAAATGTCCAAGCCGATCATTATAAGAAAGTAAATGGCATTCTATAAAAAGAGCAGAAGTACATCAATCGCTTTTATTTTGTTTTGATTTTTACAGTTAAATACAAACTGCTTTTTCTACAGGGTTTGCTTTGAGATTCTTATAATACCTACTATTTTATTTTAAAATATGTGACTTGAAACAGCCGAAAAAAGTTGGTAATAAAAGTTAGTAGTTGAGAGCAGAACAAAATCTATGGTTTGTGTCTAGGGGTATAAATTTTATTTCAGCAAAAAGTTATGCATGCTGACCGTATAAATATAGTGAGTTATCCTTTTTGGATGAGTACTCTAGTAATCCTTCTTCATCGCAGCGTATTACCAACACCACTTAGCTGAGATCACAGCTAAATTATGTTGTCGCGTACGAGGATGTCGTAAGCTCACATTGTTTATCGTTAGGTGTGTTAACAAATAGATGGACAAAATTATCGAAAATTTAAAATGTGTGTTTCCTAAATTCCTATTTGATTTTTAACTACCTACTATAGGGTTGACAAACGTTTTAATATTATTGATATTGGAGTTCTCCTCGTAGAAAATTTGGGAACCGTCATACAATTTCATTGGATGATTCCAAAACATTACATCAGGCTTGGCATCTGACACTCCCCAATAAACTTCATTCGTTGGGGCTGGCTTCCAAACTTAGCTTGCTAGTCTCTAGTTTTCTTAAGTGTCGCTTCTTGCATGTGGTTGTTGATAATTTCTACCGCCTAAATGATAAATTAATGAATGTGTTCTACAAGATTCTGTTTTAGTTCAATACTATTTTTGTTTTGCATATCTTTAACAAACAACAATCCAATCCACAGTTTCCCTATTGATATCACTATCCACAGTACGTTCTCATTATCTGCTTTTATCTCTTCATGGAGAATTGGAATAACTAACTTTCATAATGATGGCCTGTCTAGGATTCCTAGCTGGGGCTTTACAATTCTGCTTAAGTTTAATGCCTCAAATACACACAAGTGAAATCTATTTAGACAAAGTGACCTACAAGACACAGACGTTCAGTTGGTCAGCAAAATACTGCCAAAAAATCCACTCTCTCTACATTGGATATATTACATATTTCTCGTATTGCAAAGGTAGCAGCGAAGATGTAAGGAATCTATAGGTAAAAGGAATCTCACTTTCAACAAAGTTTATTTCATGTTATTGTCACAGAGCTTACAACCATCACATCAAGATTTCAGTATAAAAAGTCTGGTCGAAGCGAATGCGTTACGGTAGTGAATTTTCATAGAAATAACCTGGCACCAATTTTTTTTTACCCAAATGCTTATTACTTTTTTTCTTGTAATATAAAGATCCAAATTTTGGAAAATAGTTTACCTTATATAACATAAACCTACGCACCAAGTTTGGTTTCCATAGCTTTGTTGCCATTGGATATAAAAATTCGAAAGAAAACCCAAAATTTTCCCGGAAAACTTGGTCCGATTCTCGGATAGCCACCGATATCGCAAGGAGACAACCGCATACACGTGTTCCAAGCTTATTAGCTCTCATCAGTGCGGTATCGCCAGGTGAAGATCGAAACACGCTGGAAGAAGGAACGAAAACACACGGAGTCACAACAGATAGTCAGTGCAGCTTCCTTTGTAAAACCCCCAATTCGAGAGCAACAACCAAAATCGCCACGGAGGCAACTAAATTTCGTTCCTTCTTGCAGCGTGTTTCCATCTTCACCTGGCTATACCGCACTGATGGGAGCTAATAAGCTTGAAGCACGTGTATGCGGTTGTCTCCTTGCTCCGTGTATATAGTATACAATTGACCGCGTTATATAAAAAAATATGTTATTCGTATAACTCGTGGGCTCCGGATGCCCCGCTGGTGATTTTTGTTCCTTCCATGTCAATTTGGGTTGTTGCCCTCGAATTGGGGGTGTTCCAAATGAAGCTGCAAATGTGCACTGGTTGCTTGTTGTGACTCCGTGTGTTTTTGTTCCTTCTTCCAGCGTATTTCCTTCTTCGCCTGGCTATACCGCACTGATGAGAGCTAATAAGCTTGAAACACGTGTATGCAGTTGTCTCTTTACAGCGATACCCTTAACCTTTCTCCTTGTATATACTAAACAATTGGCCGCGTTATATAAAAATCATGTTTTATGTGCATATATATATATATATATATATATATATATATATATATATATATATATATATATATATATATATATATAAATCGTAGCTTTTGTTTGAAAGCCTCATAGTTTGATTCTCTTTAAAGGCGAATTTTTCAATGAAAATTTGCCAAAATCAATGTAACTTACTAAAACTTCGGATGTGGCACATATTCTTTCGAGCGAGTGGGGAAAACATGAACATTATTATTAACCTCAAGGGAAAATATTTATATATTTTTCCCTAAGGTTAAATTGTACTAAAAAATATCTACACTAACCGAATTAAACAAAATCTTCGATGGTTTGTATGTTTGATTTATATTTAATCAAACCTTGTGTAATGTAGACGCAGTTTTACTGTTACCGGTTCTGGTTACGCCAGCGAACGAAATTAATTGAATGAACTGTCCTTAAAGCCGATATAATCCAGTAAATACAACAGGGCGCTGGTTCCGTAAATGCTTTTGAAAAAACCTAAGAAAAAGTATCTAATTTATTATCCTCAAGAAGAGTAACATTTCAGAAGAGGATTAAAGTAATGCTAGGAATGTCAATCATTAGAGTTAACTGGTTCTGTTAACTTCACCAGCTTGTCGGCATTAAAGAATAGTTAATTTCCTCACAGAACGAAACAGAAAGCAGCACTAGCACCGTCAGTAATTTACTGACTTCCAGACTTCAGGTCCACACACAACTTAATTAGAAATTCAAATTTGCCTCATCTAATCCTAGAACGGAAGGTTGTAACTTCCATTGCGACAGATTATTGCCATACATTGTTGCCATACAAACACATTACATCAGCTAAAGATACCATGTTGAATTTTGTAACATCACTTACATCTTAAGTTATCCAGCTAGTTTCGCATTAAATTATCTACGTCAGCTTACGTCTTAAAATCTGACTAAGTGTACTAACAAGCAGATTCCAGCGTGTTTTCTAAGTCTTTGTTTTTATAATCGTGGTGGACCAAGTATAATGTTCGACGGTCAAATTTTTTATAATAGTAATAAGTGACACGGCAAAAAATTATTGTATTTCTTTACTGCTGTCTCTGCACTAAAACCGATATTTCAGTTTTATATCTCATTTCGCAATCGGGTTTTATGTTGTCTGGTAGGTAACTGATAAGTTCTTAGCTCTTTTTGCGTTAGTTTTGCTTTTCAGTAACCCCAGGCTTAAGGAAATAGAACATATGTGTGAACCTACATAGCAACTGTACATTATTTTAGTAGTCCATTTTAGTATTTCATTAATTTTTTTATAAAATGTTTAAAGCTTTCAGATAATAGACATTTGTTTCTGAGATAATGACTTTTAATGACTTCCTGTAGTAGAAAGCGACTTCAATTCACAAAGTTGAAAACTGTACAGGTTTATTTATTCACAAAGTTGAAAACTGTACAGGTTTATTTATTCTCTAAAGTCGTCCAATGTCACACCTGCATATAAGAACGACACTTCTTAGAAATCGCCGTTAATTTGAAAAAAAAGCCACAGTTCCTGCTAATTCGAAATCACAAACCGATGAGGTATTAATAAGCAGTTAGCCTATAATAGAGACCGCAATTTTTTTAAGGCAAATTTTTGTTTATTCATTCTAAATTCCTCCAAGATTTTTACATTTAGCAGAACGTCCACAATGCGATTATAAAGCATTAAATTTTTATTTTATTTTTGTGTTCAAACCACTCTTCAAGGGTACATATGACTTCGTTGTTTGTCGAAGATCGTTTATCTTTCAAACGTTTTTGAGCTTTGGGAACAAATAATTATACTTAAAGATAGGGCAGGTGGTCAACCAATTGGTAGCTAAAATAATCAATTATTTGCAGTGCAGTCGACGATTGATGAGCGGGGACGTTACCTTGCAAAAAGGGCACACCTTTGGTCAGTTTTTCACAATTTTTAGTTAGAAACTCTAAAATATACTCCCGTGCAGTTCTGCCTTATTCCAGGAAACTTACCAAAAAAACTGAAGGAAAAACCATTCCAGCTTTCTTTTGAACAAATTTTTTTGGTTCTTGGAGAACTGAATGTTGTTAATTGCTCTTTAGTCTGTATCATAGTGATGGACGCATGTTTCGTCGATAGTGACAAAGTGACTCAAAAAGTTGAAGGAGTCTTCTTCAAGACGGTAACACATTTTCTTTAACATTGCCTAACTGGCGCGCTTGTAATTAGCATTCAATGATTTTAAAATCAATTTTGCCCAGACTTTCTTATTTTCAAGTCATGTCGATTCTGATGTACGTTTCAACCCAATTTTTCGATCTTACAAGATAATTTCATGAACAGAATCAATGCTGCATTGAGTGGTAACGGAAATTGGTCTCCCAGAACGGTGCTCATGTGTGACATTTGTCTTTTAAATTCCGCGACCCAGTGTCTAATAGTAGCATAAGGACAAAAGCTTTCTACCATATTAACAAAAAATTATTTGGCCGATAAGCCTTTTAAATATTAATACTCAATAACTGACCGAAACTCTGTTTTGTCAAAGTCTAGCCTTATCTCAGACATGTCCTTTTCAAAAATTCACACTTTTGTCACCGTAACTTTGACAGCGTATTTATAAAACATTATAGTTGTTAACCTAGCAACTAAATCAAATTTAATAACTGGAAAGTTTTCAATTTCTCGTATAACTAGGTATCAACATACCCTCGTTTACTGGTGTCCCACGAACCATTTAGACTTTAGTTTACTTTTGAGTATTATTTTTTATTGCCTACTCATTAAAGATATCGCCACTGGCATATCACTCCCGGTTATTTAGGAAGTCAACTTAGTTATTTTGAATGGACTGCCCTATATATTATTGCATTTTGGTATTGTATCTTAAATTTTAAGCAAACTTTGAATTATATATGGTAGGTCTAAAATGAAGTTTGTTGTTAAATATTCAATATTTCAATAACTCAGGAACTTGGATACGACATAACTCATAGACTTGTCTTTAGGTATAAGCCTTTTACAATTAATTACATAACACGGGATTTTCTTAAACGCAGTTGGCTGATTTTTAAAATAAAAAATTCAAATAGAACATCCTATATATTATTACACCTTCTGATTTTAGTTCATTTTCTAAGCTAACTTTAAATTATACGTATATCTGTATACGTCAAAGTTGACGCTTGGAGATTTTAAAGCTTTTAGGATATTTTTTGCCGATTATGTCAGTTTTTTTGGCGTCTTTATTATTTTAAATGGAACGTCCTATATTAGGCGTTTTAAAAAATTTTGGGTGTGGGGTGCGTGCATTTGTTTATATGTAGTAGTGGACAAAGACCGATTTCGTCATTGTTTTGACTCTTTAGTAGGTATGTCATACATTTGCTCCAACAAGTCGGCCTTAAAGCATCACTGTCATATAATGCAGTGAACAATAGCGAGAAGCGCCATATTCGGTTTTGCACCAGTGGTAGGGTTCCACCGCACTTCCTACGTACACACAGTACGGCAAGGAGAAAGCTGTGCGAAAAAAACTAGCGAGCGAAAACAACTACTCTCCTGGCTAATACCACATCACATCATTCGCTAGCCACCACAGCTTCAGTGCTGCCGAAATTTGCGGTATGATATATCGTAGAGGACGATTTTGTCCTTCTGAAGAGCCCAAACGACATTTCACAAAGATGTCATAAAAGCTAAACAATTGGTAGACTCCAGGTTAAGTTTGGTTTAGACAAAAAAAGAGTGAAGAATTAAACTTTAAAATACGTGTTCTCAAAATACCAAATATATCCAAAGATAGTAATGCAAAAGATATGTAAACTTCAAAAATGAAACAAAATACAATGTGATGTATTTTAAAAATACAGGGTGATTTATTGAAAACAAAATACAACTTTGATACGTTTTAGGACAGCCTCTAGACCACGAAAATAGTTTTAAAACATATCAAAAAATATTTTGAAACCAAGCGAGTTAGCCATAATATTTCGTATCGAATAACGTGAAAATATTGTATATTATTGTATTTTCACCCTTTATTGTAGTCAATATTTAGATTACCTAGCATAGAAACAATAAAACTGACAGACTTATTTAAAAGATTGTGCTCTCTCAAGAAAAGTGCAAAATTTACTTTATTACGCTGGTGTTAAATCCTGTCTTCTTGCTGGATTTAAACAAACAAAAAAAGTCAAATAGGACATATATTTTATTGTATATTCTTCTTTAGCGTTGATCGAAAAGAGGCGATATAAAATTTAAGTCGGGTCAGGAGTACACACTTTAAGAACTATTGATGGTTATCCATCGGGCCCCGTGATGCCTTTTTAATGTCTACATTTTGCAATAACAGTACGATGCCTGAAAAATATTTTTCCCATTTTTTACTTTACAACTGGAATAGTTGACAGGCTCTTTCACTGTGGGCACAGCGTGAAATTTGAAGCAAATACATGGGCGAATAAATCAGGGTTGTCATTTGACGATACACCGAAAACTTCATCATTTAAAGCCAGCGAAGGAAATGAGCTGGTAGTAAAATTTCTATCTATAATTTTTGCCATAGACCAGAAACGTTGGGTACTATTTGGACTAGGGAAGTCTTTGTCCCTTATTGGTTGGTGAAAGTCGTTTTTCTGTCTATATTTTTACAGTTGGTAAAAACTTCAGTGGCTGGCGCTATGAAGACGACACACTCAGCCGCGCTAGAGGTCAGGCTAATGCTGCCACCGCTTCCCATATGTATCAGAGGGAAGACTATGGCGTCGCATCTCAGAATGCAAGACTGCCACCTTGGGTGGAGAGGGAGCAATAATAGGACCCGAAAAGGTTGCCAAGGAGGTGGAAAAGGAAATTCCAATTTCCACCATCAAGGTACGAAATGCAAAAGACTATATTAGCCTGACTAGGACATATACCCTCAGAATCCCCAGCAAGGATGAAGTGGAGGGAAAATGAGGTCGCTTTCCAGGCTGCTAGACTGGTCTGTTTTACCGACGGTTCACGACTTGATGAGCAGCACTACTCCGGGACGGAATTATACATCGATAGCCTGGGGGCTCGCGAGAGTTATGCTCTGGGCGCATATCCCACGGCATTCGAAACGGACGTGTACGCTATTCTGTCTGTAGCTAATCGACAGGATGTGAGAATGAGCCCTGAGAAATGTGTATACATTTGCTCAGATAGTCAAGCGGTGGTCCGGGCAGCCTGCCCGTCCAGAACTGGATCAACGCTGCATCAGGAGTGCGCTGTCGCTCTTACTGCACTGTCTAGGACAAAGGAGGTGCAACTTGTGTGGGTTCCGGGACACTGTAGCGTCGCGGGAAATGACCTCGCAGGGCTTGGTTCTCTACGGCTGTTCTGTGGCCCGGACCCTGCTATAGGCATAAGGTGGTCTCCGACGCACTAGATAAATGAACTGAGGAGGCCATGGAGAAGCACTGGAGGTCGACCAGTGGCTGTAGGCAGGCGAGGAATTTCGTGGAGAGTCCGGACAGAAACAGGACTGTCTGGCTTCTTGGTAGGAGTCGTGCCGCGCTTCGCCGCACCATCAGGGTGCTGAGGGGCCACTGTGCTCTCAGAGGACACCTTACATTGGTAGTTGTCGAGAAGGGTCATATTTGCCAGGAATGCGGCAAGACTGAAGAAACGTTTGACCACTACCTGTGTAAATGCGAGGCTTTTGGGAGTCTCCGAACAGAATTGTTCGGTTCGAAGACTCTGCAGAGGAGCCATGTAAGTTCCGTCCAATGGAAGACCGCCATGGCCTTTATTTATGGGTCGAGGAGGTTTGGCGACGGAACCGTGGAGGGGCAGGGCAGGGGCGCCGAGGTTGGCCAAAAGGACCTGGGGTTAGCCTCCCCACCATTGCTACTACTACCACTTAGTAGTAGTCAGTTTGGTAGTAAATGTATATTTTGGTATGATCTGGTAGAATGACTGTGAACTGCATGGTTATATTGAATATTTACAATGAGGAAGTTGCATATAATTTACTTTTGATGAAAAACGTATTTAAAGTACAGCAAAATACTCTAAAATAGATGTCTACAAGTAAACCCCCCTTAAAGTGAACCACTAATTAGTAATTAATTATTGAAATATTGAATATAATTCAAAAAGACAGGGTGGCGAAAACGCGATCTGATTGGTGAAGAGGTTTGTGACGTCACGATCCGGTACATCTGCGTAATACCGTTGTGTTTGCATCGAATTCTGGGCAGTTTTATCTTACTTTTAAGTAGTTTTGGTGTTTAGTGTATAATATAGGTTCAAAGGTAGTAAGTTGTGTTTAATCTAGTTTAGTGCGTGACTGTGTGATGACTTCGACTTCAGCAGATTCAGAATTACAATACGAGAATGCGAAAGACATAACAGTGCCTGGACATCAATATTTGAAGTGCTGTATAGTGCCCAAATGTACTTCCACAACAATAACTACCCCAAACAAATTATTCTTGTAGCTAAGGATGAGAAAATCAAGAAGAAATGGTGTATATTTTTCTTGTATATGTTTTAATGGAGAACATTTTGAGGTTATGCTTTTATTTACATTAAATTTTATAAGAAATGACTACATAAAATCCAACAAAGATATTTACAGGATAAAATAAGGTTCATATCAGACACATAGATTTCACTCCTTCTAGCTCAGCACCCATGAAATTCCTAAAAACGCAAACATTGCTAGTACATAAATTTTTGGTAAATTATAAGATTGTCCATGGACACATCCAACTTCTGTAGCTATACTATAAGACTGTACAGTTTTTAAAATAATTAATACGTGTATATATATATTAACAATAATATATGTTGATAACAATAACTATCCGGCACACGTAAGTCGCATAAACACTAATGTGTGAATAAGCGAGACTCGTTTGGCCGATATCGGATCGTGACGTCACAGTTTACGTCTTTGTTTACGGCTGCGTTTTGGCGCGGAGACAATTATTTTGATTTTTTTTTACAGGAAAACTATTAGTTAAAAATTTAAATTTTATATGGCAATTGATTTTATATAATGTGGGGAATTGAATAAGAGGAGAATAAAAAAATGTGCAAATTCCTCATTGTGTAAATCAACAAAGATCATAGTTTATTTTGTATATAAGTTTAACGCTATCAAGATATACTAATTCTGAAATGTTTAACACCTTTAATTCATTATATAAAACTTGTCGTGGGACATACAATACGCTTTTAAGTAATTATCTCCTATAATATAAAAGCGTAATATCTTTTTTATGCAAATGGTTGCTTTATAAGACACAATCAGAAAGAACAAATACACATGTCATTCATGTCATTCATTGAGACAGCGGTCGGTAGCAACTTTGATCTTGTCGCTCAGATTGTGGCAAGGATTTATGGAGAAAGGGCCCATTATACTGTCGCACAAGGAATGATACTGCATGCTCCAGGAATTACGTGGTCGATGAAGGAGGAAAAGATGGATGCGAGGAAGAGACATTTATTTATACAATAAAGAGGAAATTGAGTAGAGGAGATAGAGCTGAGAATCCAGGTCAAAGATACACTCTTATATGCAGTGAAATTTGACAAATCGGGGTCTGGAACATTCACGCTGGGGATATAGTATCCTACACTAAAGGAAGTTTTTTGTTCTTTCCAAAATCGTATTTGTTATAAGAAATCTGTTACGTATCGCTTTTGTGTGACGATTGCGTGATATATTAATTTACTTATGTGAGACGCGTGGTAAAAAAGTTCTGAAGCAGCAAGTTTTGTATGGTAGTGAAGCTTAATAGAAATTTATAAATGCTAATGAATTAGTTTTCCATTAACCTATAAACCTCTATAAAGGTAATATAGGTGTAGAGTAGCCAAATGGAATAAATTCAGTATCCCATGAATCGGATCACAGTAGTTAGTTGTTAACTGCAATTTAGAAATATGGTTTATTTAACAGAAATTGATACAATAACAATCCTATAGACGATTGGTTACAGAAATAAAACATGATTACAGATAAAAATGCTCACCTATTGGAAAAAATCCCGATATGCCGTCTATATCTCAAGGGACAATTAGTAAAACTGAAAGATAATTTCGCGAACTTGGACTTGAGTTTGATGAAAACCTATATACTTTGAGTCGACAAGCAGCTACAATATTGAATGTTAGCCATTCATCGATTATTCGAATACTAAATGAAAATAAAATGCACCCCTATAAGCTGATACAAACTCAGGAGCTCATGGGATACAATTTTGATAGAAGAACGTATTTTCTAAACAAACAATGGAAATGTTAGATAACAAAGTTATCCAACTAAAACGTGTTTTGGTCTAACACTTCACGGCCACGTTAATTGTCAAAATTGTCACTACTGATCTAAAAAAATTCTTGCTGGATGAGAGAAAAACATACCCAGTACCCTGAAGAGGTTAATGTTTGGGAACCATGTCAGTGGTCCTTTTTCATTGATGGCAATTTGAATGGAGATAATTATTTATGACAGTTCCAAAATAATGTCGTGTCATCTTTGGCATTTAGCACCAGCACATTACCAATTAAATGTTTGGCAGTAGCTCGACATAAAAGTATGGTAGACAAAACTGAATCACGCGATTTAACTGACTTAAGGAGAATAATTACTGCAATTGGGTCGGACACGCCTTAAATGTGGATTAACGTTAGAAGACATGTTTATTTACAGTTTGGATGCTGCCAAGGCGGTCAAGGCATAAACTTTTGTAATTGCTAATTAACCTCATATTCACACAAAAGGATTCCTCATTTATTATATGTTACTTTGATCGCTTCATATTTAAGCATCCTTTTTTTTTTATAAAACAGCAGTTAACCCCAGTTTCCACTCATTGACGTAATTTTAGTTTCTTTTTTGATCATGTTAATGAAAACGCCATGCAACCTAAGAAATAGCTATCATAGAACCTGTCGGGAAGGAACGTCAAATTAGAAAAAATGCCACACGCTGTTATATCTCTTGATTACCGTTTTTCCTTAAAACATACCATGCTTTGGTAGGAAACATTTTGTACTAAAGATGGAGCCGAACTAGAAAACTTTTAATGAAAACAAAGTATTTTATCATTCATGGTTCCGCTTAATGTTTGCAAAATTCGTTTTTTTACTTTTATATTCTAAAAGTAAGTTTCTGGGATAGGCTTTGGCTTATGTACTTTAATCCTTGAAATTGTTTTTAAGTTTCACTAAACCGGAGATATTTTACTGTCCTTTCGAGTTGGGAGATTCAAATGAATTACCGTAAAAGTTTCTTACAATGCCGTGAGGCACTAAATCCTCGACGGTGTGTTGGAGAAAGATTCTGCAACAATAATAGCATGAATTAAATATCACCTACCTGCTAGCTAGCGCTACCAGTAATATATAGCGACATTTTTCTTGTAAGAAGAACAGAACAGTTATAAGAGTAACGTAATATGTCTGAACTCATGCTGTGTCCAAACATATAAAGATGTTTTAGTTATGGCCCTTGAAGTCTTGGAAGCACTAATTTTAATAAATCTAATTAGACGACGAAAGTAATAACTGGATGAAGTATACGTTCATCGAGATTTTGTTATCGCAAGTTTATATGTAAAAAATATTATCATAAGTTTATATATACTTTTAGCATTTCTTGGGGTGAAAATTGTTACATTAAGCGCTATGTGTTTGTTGGTTCCAACGGTTTTAAAATTTAAGTGTACGATGCACAAAATTCCTAAATAATTTCATCAATTACAAAAATACAATTTTCCTACTAATCTTTTTAAATATACAAGTGTCCAGAAAGTAAACCAAGAAACGAAAACTACAGATTGCAGAGATGATTTGATGGCCAACGGGTATTTTTAACACTTTTTTTTCATTTGGCCTTTTCATATTGCTGTCAGATATAAAGACTTTGGAGTCTTCTCTTTAAATAGTTTTAGAGAAAAATCGATGTGAACTTTTCAAATTCTTGTCTCAATGTGTCAATAATAACCAAGTTAATTGCTTGGAATGAAAGCTGGCTTTGGAAAAGTAACAAAGTACATTCTTGTTGACGAATGTCAACAAAAATAATTGTCGATCTTAGTTGTCAGATAACGTTGGACTTCAACCATTAAGTAATTTTGAATTTGTTGTAAACTGTTCAACGAAAACTTGATGTTGAAGCGCCATCTTCAAAGAGCTGTAGCTCCCTTGTGAAGCATTTTTAAATATGAAGATTTACTTGAAATCGTCATCGTAGTAGGTATAGATAAAGGCTTCAGGACCACGACAACAACACACCTGTTATACGCATGTTTGTGACGTCAGGGTGATGAAACAAGATGGAGGGTCGGATATAGAGATCTCTATCTATCTCTAAGAAGTCTAACCTTTGATGACGTAATCCAACATGGCGGCCAAGATGGCGGCGGTTGGCATGAAGATAAGAGGTCAGAGTGACGAAACAAGATGGCAGCTGAGGGAGATAAGAGATCTAACCTCTGAGGACGTAATTCAAGGTGGCGATTAAGCTGGTTGACCTAAAGTAAAGAATGAGAAGATAGAATAAAAAGGTACCTGACCCGATCATTATCTTAAAGACGATCCGACATTTTGATTTATCTAGTAATGACGCATATAAAATATGGCAACTGGCGTATGCGCAAACCAACTTTTTTAAGTTTTTGGTTTAGAGGTATGATGCAAGGTATCATTTTACTCGTTTTGATAAGTAGAATTCAAATATGACAACTACCGCAGGCTCACACCACCTTTTTAGTTTTAAGTAAGAGGGCAAGTGTGGGGAATCATTTTACTCGTCTCGATGAGTAGAATTCAATAATGGCAACTGGCGAATTCACACACCAATTTTCACGGTTTTAGTGTGAGAACAGGGCGCTGTCAACAAGATGCTGACTGTAAGGGGCTGACTACTCACAGCGGTCTCGTTATCTAAATTCTGATCAGTGTTTGCATGTAACCTAGTGTAATATTTCAAACAGATGTTATCAATTCCCCTGTGTGCGAGTGCTTTTAGTTTTATTAACACATAAGTCTTTAACAGTTACAGCATGCAGTAAAATGAGTTGTGGTATGAAATTAAAAATAAAATATATCATGAAGAAAATGATGCAACACTAAGGCAGTTGCTGTCGAAGATACAAGAACCAGCTCATATGGATGAACGCGGGTCTTAAGGTGAACATTATGAAAGTGGATATATAGTTGATTTGTTTGAGGTATATTAAGCTGCCTACTGCTCCACACAGTTCTTTGCGCTATCACTCATTCGATACGCTCCAGGGTTCTGCTTAACTAAACCACTCTACACGCATATACCAAAAGAAGCAAATTACCATTATAGAGAATTTTAAAAACATGCATGGTAACAGAGCCGTATTTCTAAAATTTAAATCAAAGAAACTTTTAAATATTAATTCTAACAATACGTCTATAACTACACAAGCAAAACCTTCTGTTACTTGCAGAGTGGTATGTTAAAATTTTATATTGTAAATTATTGTAGGTAACACATTTAAAAATTCTTCAAATGACCACACATAAAAAACACAGGTATATAACAGTTTTTCTGAGATAACTTCACCACAGGTAGAAACTTTAAAAGGGGATCCTCATCAACATGTAGTTATTTTTTACCGTTTTATGTGAGAAACAACGTTGTTTGACATATAAGCTCGCAATCTTCTAGTTTTAGTTTTTTCTTTATAGTTTTCTTGCTGATTTCAGATAACTTCTGATTGAACAATCTTCTTATGTGGGTTAATACTCGATTACCTGTATGTTGGTGGGATATGCTGTATTAATAATATCGTCTGATTGATACTTGAATTGATTATTTCGTTTTTGTTTACCTGTAGCTGTTGGATTATTGGATATATGTAGTTTAATTGATAACGGTTTTACGAGCTTAACAAGCACTTGCTAAAACCTACCACATATAAACAATGATGAGAGTTCAGATAACGAGACCGCTGCGAGCAGTCAGTCCCTGAGAGCCAGCATATTGTTGCCAGCGCCTTGTTGGCACACTTAAAACTGAAAAAGTTGGTTTGCGCATGCGTTAGTTGTCATGTTTGAATTGTACTAATCAAGAATAGTAAAGTGATGCCTTACGCCATACATCGAAACCAAGAACTAAAAAGTTGGTTTGCGCATGCGCCAGTTGTCATATTTTATAAACGTCATTACTAGTGAAATCAAAATGTTGGATTCTCTTTCAGGTAATGCTCGGGTCAGATACCTTTTTCTCCTATCTTCTTATTGTTTACTTCAAGTCAACCATCTTAATCGCCATCTTGGATTCCGTCATTCCAAGTTATATCCCGTATCTCTCTCTCTCTCTCTCTCTCTCTATCCAGCTGCCATGTTGTTTCGTCACTCTGGCGTCACATTCTTGTTATCTCCATGCCAACAGCTGCCATCTTGGTGGCTATCTTGGATTACGTCGTCTCAAGTTAGACCTTATCTCCCTCTATCCAACCCGCTATCTTGTTTCGTCACCCTGACGTCACTCGCATTTGCTTAGCAGATGTGGTGGTCTTAGAAGCCCCCATCTATACCTACTTCGTTTGTCCATTTAATTTCTAGATACCCTGTATAGCATTGCTTAGCATACATTAGATACAGTGTCTTTTTATAATTTATCCAACCGAAAAAAAATGTTCTCGTCATTTTAGTTCGGAATTTACTCGAAAAAGTAAATACTTGCTAAAAGCGCTTGCATTTATCTTCTTTTTTTAAAATTTGTTTATTAGTAAATATTCATCACAGCTTGCTTGAAATTTCTTTACAAACTGAATATCTCATTGTAGCTAAGAAGCATCGGGAGGAACACTGAAGAGAATTATTATTCAGGAGGCGAGATGCGGCCTGGATTCCCCTTGTGACCGCGAAGGCAAATTTAAATATGAATACGCTAGAGAACTAAAATTGGGGTAAAAAGGAAACTAAAGTAAAAAAAGGAAGGAACCAACCTGGAGGACGACGGGGCTGTCTTTGATAGTTGAAGAATGTTTGTTGAGCAACCGCTAGGGAGTTGTACGAGCCGAAAGAGGTCTACCAGGAGGAAATATAAATGCTCATAAGATCTATCCCGTAGCATAATGGGTTTGAAAGAGTTTTCTCATTTTAAGTTCTTTTATATCTTAAAAATGTTGTCAATTACATTGGTGTACCTTCAGCGTTAACTGTACAAAGTATTTAAATTTATTAATTCACAGTTGCTGCTTTTATAAAGTCTGTCCCAAACTACAAGGATTTTATTTTTTTAATTTGCATTATATGTGAAAAACGCTTGACACTTGATAAACAATATCTTCAGGAAAAGAGGCGAATCGTAGCCATAATTCACTATATGATTGCAGATAGGACCACTTTTAAATACTACTCTGTCTAAGGTTCCAAATGCTTTTAATAACGTCTGGTGACTTTGTCGGATAGTAGTTAAACACCAGTCCGTTCGTGTAGTGTTGCTTGTCTGTAACTGTTGCGTACAACATAGCTGCAGCTTTGTTTTCATGGAGGATGAAATGTACAATCATAATAAAAGTGAAAAAATTTGCTAGGAGAGATCAAATTTGACTTTTTTGGTGGGCCACTTTAATGGTAAATGGAAAACTCCAGTATTGTGTGTCCACAATTGTATAAACATTGTAGCGTTGTATAAACATTGAGATCGAACATCTATGAAAAACTATAGATAGGTCACTTCCATCTAAAATACAACTAGCAGTCCTCTCAGATTAATTTTTTTAAACCCTAATTAATGTTGGTTAAAGATAATGTTCAATATTCGTTCAAAACTAAATTCATATTCCACCCCCTCACATTGAACCCCTACTACAATTTCATCACAGGATACAGATGAGTTCCCTCAGGGCTCGTCCGCGGCCTTGCTGCCCCGATAGCACCGCAACCCTTGGTTGATTGTGCATAATACAGATGAGTGATGAAATTGAAAGTTTCTAATAAACAAACCCTTAAACGTAATATTACTCTAGCTTTAACGAAAAAAATGTAAATTTTCACCAAACCATCCCTCATTTCTTCCTTACCCTTTAGAGCGATTTCACTCAAAAAACAATCAAAGCCGTTCGTTTGTAAGGTGCTAACTGCATATTTCAATTAGTTCGAAAGTTATCGTGCCTACTAAGAGACAGACGTACAGGCTAACCGACAAAAAATTCTTGTTTTGAGACTACGCTACTACAAAAAAAAATTGAACCAGTGCTCCTTTTTGGTTTTGGGTGAAATTTGATAAGCGTGTATGAGTCAGGTGACGATGCAACATTGGCTATCTGTCATTATCATTAGTTCAAAATGACGACGGTCCAGGATGCCGGATTTTTCTTTTCTCACAATATCTCTGCCATGAGTATAAAATTGAAGGGGTTTACGAGTAAAATACAGTAGAATAGACGACTTACACGAATGCAAATTGGCGACTGAGGCAAGGTGGAGGAATATTTATTTCCCAACAACCCACTTGATATGGGTATCAAATAAAAGGGCTTCACGAGTAGAATACAGTGGGCTAGGTGACGTTTTCATAATTACAAGGTGGCGGCTGACGCTAGGTGGCGTAATATATTTTTCTTTACAACTCCTTTGACACGGGTATCAAACGAAAGTGATACAAGAGTAAAGTACAGTGGGCTAGTGGAGCTTTTATAAATAAATAAGGCGGTCGACTTACGGATATTTATTTCTCAACAACCGTCTTTATCTGGGTGTCAACTGAAAAGGTCTTCACGATTGAAATGCAGTAAACTTACATAAATTTCATAAGGCTATTTTTTTTTTCGTTTTACTGCTCCTAAATAGTGAAATCTTGTTTTTATAAGAATTTTTGAGTCATAACTTATTACGTTACATGTACTTCTTATTAAAGTATTTATGTTTTAGATATATTAAATATGTACTATACTATTTGTGATAGTCCTTGAATAAACAAAGTTCATTATTATAATTCATACTATTATACGAGTAGCAAACGATAATTTTTCTCACACATGTCATTGGTATTTTGTTTTCTTACTTTACATTTATTAACGCATAAGCATTAAAAGTACATACAAAAAGTAGTATTTTATTTATCAAATTTGTTATAATATTTTTTTGTATGGTTTTATTATAAGGCAAGTTTGCTTCTGTGAAGATGTCCAAGCCTTATAACTCTTAGGATAATTTTTAACTGATTACTTTAGAATGTACGAGATGCGCGTTTATTATTATTATTATTATTATTATTATTATTATTATTATTATTATTATTATTATTATTATTATTATTATTATTATTATTATTATTATTATTATTATTATTATTATTATTATTATTACATTCATTTTTCTTTCTACTTCAGGTGAGTGCCTCTACCTCTTGTAATTCTAAGGGAACATATACTGGTGGAGAGAAGGGTGAGTAGTATTGCAAAGTTCTCGTTCTGGAGTGTAGTTGCTCGGTAAATCTAAGCTAATAATTTTAACAATATGTGTAGACGATAATTACAGTTAACCATTGTTAAAAATTAATACACTCAAAATAAAATTGCACTCGATTGCTTTTATATCCGTAAAAAATTACAAGTCAGCTTATTTAGCAAAAATGATTGATTATTATTGATTGATTGATTTATTTATTTGTTTATTTATTTACTGAGGCTGATTATACACTATACAACACGTCAAAAAGAAACTAGAGCTTGTATAGAGTCTATTAACTGTAATCTAGACAAAGCTAAGCTAAATATTTTCGCCATAAAGTGGCACAGACAACAATTTTTTTTTATTTTTTTACTTTTATCTAAACCAGATTTTTCTCGCTGTTGCTTGAACCGTCCTTATTCATATCTTAGGAAGCCGATATTTCCAACTCTTTTGTTATATTGTAATTTTACAATATATTTATCGAAACAACTATTATTTTTTGCTAGAAATTGTCTATTATTTATTCATGATGTTAGCACCTCATAAGAATCTTATAATGTGATGTTACCATGACAAAAACCAGTAAATAGACCGTAACCGCCTACATAACATTGAACTGGACCATCGGGACGAAAAAAGAACACCAGTGGCTCAACTTCACACAATTTCAGACCGAACCAGCCGGCAAATGAGCCCGACGACGCGATTCCACAGGATAGGTTTATTATGCTGTAGCTATTCCTCCAACTGCCGGTCAGTCGATCAGTAATCAGTAGTCAGTTGTGAAGGTAGGTTGCCACTGTCGTATGAGAATTTGTTCAGGACGCTTACATATTTGTCAAGATATAAAAAAAAATGGTTTAGCACTCACTGTTGTCTTAGTTATTAGCATTGAACTATATAACTGGAAGAGGGACTGATCTAATAGGAAATGAGGCACACCCTGATGACAGGCAGCACACCGTATTGTGGAATACCCTTCCTTGTCTAGCCCATTCATACATATGGGATTAATATCCAATTTTCATTTAATTTTACTTTAAGAAGACTTTCGCTGCGCTAAAGTAAGATTTCTGTCTAAAAATTCAAAACCTAGAAGTACGCAAATTCAACCTATAAACGGAAATAAACACATCCAATTTCAAATAATATTATACAAGCTGTTTCCTAACCTTCAGGACGAGATAAAGGTGTATCCTCACCTAATTTTGAGACGAGCATTTCGTATAAAAGTTTCTCGAATTCTCGTTTTTGAAATACAAGATTTTAAAACACTTTTTTTCTTTTTATTAATTACCCAATTCGTACAGCAATAATAATTATTATGATATACTATTTAAAAACTTCGAATAATGAACTCACATGAATAAAGGTAAAATAAATTGCTTAAAATGAGCCAGTAAACATACGTCTATTCGACGTGCTAAATTGCCTCTTGAGCGTTGGAAAATTCCTCTGCAGTGTCAATAGGAGTAGTATAAACTAGTTGTTTAAGGTGACCCCAGGAATAAAAGTCCAAAGTATTAAGATCCGGCGACTGGGTGGTCATGGGTGAGGTCCACCTCTGCCTATCCAACGATCAGGATATTGTTGATCCAAATAATTTCTCACCCTTACTGTAAAGTGAACGGGGGCGTCGTCATGCATTAACCAGATTAAAACTCTCGCTCTTAATAGCACTGCTTCAACTAATTCTGGTAATATATCTCCGATTTGGAAGAAAAGGGGTCCAACTAAGCTATCTCTAATTATCTCTGCCCAAAAAATGAAATGAAAATGTATGCTACTGATGTCCTTCGATGATAGCATGAGGATTATCTTCAGCCCAAATATGGTCATGAAAATTTATAATATGATATCTCGAAAATTTACTTCATCTGGATTATTTTTTTTGAAAGTCTATTTCTGTTTTGCTACGAAACCTTTTATATGTTTATCAAAGGAAGATATAAGTCTAAGCCAATGCTCTGTCCAAAAAAATATTTCAGATGAAAGCTGCATGTTTATAATATATGTTCAAAACTTGAAATTCAGAAACATCACTTTTTAAAATGGGACCCCTGTATATTTTTATGTTATGTTAAATATAGTCAAAAACCCCACAACCTTTCTTAAGTATATCCTATACCTATAATTTATTGTTTTTAGGTTATTTTGATTTTTCTATTTTATTCAATATCCTAATGACATTTCTTGTTATTACTCGTAGTAACTATGAAAACAATTGTCCACATTAAAAATTAAGTTTTAAAAATACAAGGCGCAATATATAAAATAATGATTCAAACTGCTATTCTTGACCTGTGGGACTTCTGTATAATCTAAACTAAGTACATCCTATTTAGTCTTATAACAGGAATTATTTGTATTATTTTTTTATCGACAACTCGAAAGATACTGTGGATTCTCAAAATAATGGCCTCTACTGTATGTAAAAAAAAAACAATTTCTGGCATACGGTCTACACGGGTTATTTTTATCTGTATACATAATTACATTTCTGTTTTTATGTCAAGCATCACCCAATTTAAGTGGGCAAGGAGTTATCAGTCACGGCCAGATACCGCTGTTTCGTTTGAGCTGTCCAAAGTTTCTAGATAACGCTACATTATTTTACACGGGATATTATATAATACCACCCTTATCAGAATTGTACAAAATCCCATACAAATACACATATAATATCCAGGCAGAGAGAAATTGGGTGCGAGAAGGAAGCACTACTTGAACAAACGCTCATAAAGCGTGTAATGATAGTGATAAGTGTAAAGGGCATTTGTCATCGCACGTGAGTTGTCTCATGACACTAATTCATGTTATTTAACTCTGCTAAAGCGTTTCCATCCATAAGTGGCCATTTACAACGTAATTGGATACGAAATTATTAGTCAATTTATTGGTACTTAAAAAAAAAGTTCTCAACTGCTTATTAAGTATACAAATCTACATATGCGTATTAGAGAAAGGTTAGTGTTTTTTTTTGTGTGATTAGCTGACAAAAAACAAGGGTTTTTGGTTAGAAAACTGATTTTTTATGTTTTTATTATATTGGCCTGCGAAATGATTCATTTTCGTTTCTTAGAGAAACTTTTAATCTTTGAGCAACAGGAAATGACATTTTGTAATGTCTATAAGAAAATCAATTTGATACATATTGTGGCCTCTATAAATGTAGCTGGTGTACCACATTTTATCAAATTAACTTAATTGTTTTCGAGGATTAAACATTTTCAGAAAAATGTATGTTTGGGCTATTCAACGGATTTATATAGGTCTTAAGAACTATTAATTATTTTCTGATGTAAAATGTAAAAATGACTCCGAATGTGTTCAAGGGCGACCTTTTCGTCACTTGTTAGTCAATTTTTGTTAAGAAAATTAACGATGGTGAGACTTTAAATTTTTTTTCCAATGTGCGCGACTTAGGTCCGTTAGAAATTTTTTTAAGAAACGCTGAAACACGTCAATTTTAATATTGAGGGGGATATGTTTTGACATAAAACTCAACTTTGTCGCATCAACCCCTTAAGTCGAGTGTTACATCATTTGAAAGCTCTTTCTTTTCTGAATTCAGCACACTAATTTTTTTGGAAATTTTATCAACTCGTTTAAAAATTATTCACACTTGGAGTTGCAAGAACGTATTTCATTCATTGTGATAAGAAATGTACTAATTAGTCAATTTTTCGTTAAAAAAAACCAAAAACATAACCAAACAAAAATGTTTATTCTGTTAAGCAAGTGTTCAAATTGTTGACCACCAGGTTCCATACAAAAGTACAAATTTTGTTTAAAACGAGCTCTGATATTCTGGAGCACTTGTGGAGTTATTAGACGGCATTCTTCAACAATGCGTCGTCGTAATTCTTTCAGAGACTCCGGTTCTGTTGCGTAAATTCTACTCTTTAAGTGGCCCCATAGAAAGAAGTCTAAAGGAGTTAAATCCAGTAATCTAGGGGGCCACTCAATAGCACCTCTGCGCCAAATCCATTGTCCTGAAAACTCTCTGTTTAAAAACTCCCTAACACATTATGAAAAATGCGGAGGAGCTCCATCTTGTTGAAACACTAATTGATTGTCTTGATAGCGATAATCATTTTCAACAATGTCAATTAGTAGAGGGTAAACGATGTCTTCTAGTAACTACAAATACGTTTGGCCACTTAATTGTCGTCAAGAAAAATTGGTCCGATTAAACGGTCTCCAAAAATGCCAGTCTAGACATTCTATTTCGGTGGAGTTTGAGTGAAAACTTCGTGAAAATTACTTGTATTATTATCTGCCCAATAACGACAATTATGACGATTGACTGTAGAGTTTAATAAAAACGTACACTCGTCTGAAAACAGATATTTGACAGAAAGTTCCGTTATCGGCTATACAAAACTCCAGCCGCCGATCAAAATCATCTTTATTCAGTTGTTGTACGAGATGAATTTTATACGGGTGAAATTTATGATGCTTCAATATGCGCTGAATATTTCTTTTGATCTTTGAAACAGTGGCCAATTTTCTCGTGCTCAAATTTGGGTCTGCAGCAACTTGTCCTAAAACTTCAATCTCAGTAGTCTCATTTCTAACCGGAAATTCACGTTCAGGATCCCGTTTTTTGTTGGCTACTGAACCACTTTGTCAAAACTTTGCAACTGTTCGGATGTCGTTCATTAAACAAATTTGCGGTACGGTTGGCACAGTCGTCGTTTTTGAAAAAAAGAGTAATTATTTCAACTCTTTCTTCTACAGAATACATCATTGTGAAATTAATTTTCGGTAGTACTATCAAATATCAAACTGACCGATAAACTGAAATCATAAACCGCATTTCTCTCATTCTGATAAATGTTCTGATATCAATTTTTTGTTTACAAACCAACAAAACATTGACTATCAGCACATTTCTTATCGGAATGAGTGAAATCCGTTTTTGCATCTTCAACTGTGAATAATTTTTAAACGAGTTGATAAAACTTCCAAAAAAATGTGTAGGCTGAATTCAGAAAAGAAAGAGCTTTCAAATAATGTAATCGGTCTGTTTCGTTTTCAATGCGCCACCCTATATATATATATATATATATATATATATATATATATATATATATATATATATATATATATATATATATATATATATATATATATATATATATAGAGAGAGAGAGAGAGAGAGAGAGAGAGAGAAAGAGAGAGCGATAACTCAAAAAATACTTTACTGATTTGAACGAAACTTCGCATATATCTTCATTTCGTTAATATCTTGGAAGAGTTCGTAAATTAGCTACAACGGACAAAATATACAAAAACATTTTCGAATACGCTATATTTTTGAAAGTATTACAGTAACTGGAATAGCACGTTTTCTTCAAATTAAAAGTAAAATCTGCAAGGCATCAATTGAAACGACTTAGGTGGTTAAAGTCCAATGCCTAACAAAGACAAAGTAGTCACCTGTCATGCGTAGAATGACACATACAACAGGCATGAATCATGATTCAACGATAATAAAACAATACAAATTGCACGCGTAAAGCATTCTATCAGAACTAGTGTTCGATAAATCTCTGCCACTAAAATCTAGAAAACCGATTAAATCGTTTGTCATTAATTACATTAAAATGACAGATGACATAAAATAAAAACAATTTGAAGTGATTGTTTTTTTAAAAATGAGAATTCAATAGCATGTTTAAAATACTCTACATTTGTAGCTTGATGAGCGGCTCCAATTAAAGTTTTAGACTGAAAATATAATATATAGTAGAAAGATCAAGGTTTACGAAAGGCAACGAAAAAAGTTTTAAGGAACTATCGCTTTTATAACGAAAATATGACGTTTTTTCGAAACCATGATTTGACAATTGTTTTACCACAGAAATTTAAAAACACTCTTCGCCTAGAATGAATACACAAGAATAAATTTCCTAAATTTCAGGACTTTCGGATTCCAAATATAAACGTAGTTCAAACTTAATATGTATATGACATTGCTTAATTATTTCTTCAACATGGCTGCTGAAGGTAGCGACTATCGCAATAGTTTGTAAATCATACGTTTTCTAAATGATGCACCAAAAATTTAAGTTTTGCAAACGGAATGACTTTATGTAATCGAATAATAACTGTCATAATATAAGAATATGAGAAGATACGAATGACTGAAAGAAATCGGCTCACGTCTCTATGAAAATGATTTTAAAGCAATTTGTTTAAGGTCTTTTTAACTTAAAAATAAGATGTGCTTCGGCGATCGGCTATTTACTTACATTGACTTTTAAAATATATAAAATTTCTTGTGGCAGCAAGTTGCCGTCTCTATAAGTTAATATGTTTAGAGATAACAGTTTTCAAAGATGACAATTGAACAGTGGTTTAATGAGATATATTCACCTGCTACTTAAATGGATAAATACAGTATTGTGCGAAAATATGTGAACATTGGGAATTTCTGTATTATTTCAACATGGCAACACTGCTGGAAAATTCTGGCCGACGTTTCTCGACATACTCCATACCTTGTCATTCTGCATTAAGTTTTTGTCTATGTCAGTCGTATTGTTCGTTATTGTGACACCTGTTTTTGTGGTTTTGAGAGAAATACCACGTTTTACTTAGTTTTTCGTGTTTGTGGCATCATATACATCACGCCAGGGAAAATAGAAAAAGAATTACATATAGCGAGTACACATCTATTACGCAAACAGACATTGCTAATGTGTGTTCCGTGAGCTTAGGAGCCGCAAATAAGATAACTAAACAAAAAACGGAGACCGGAGCTGAAGTTCAGTGGAAGGGCAAATTTTGGAGAAAAAGAAGGACAACTTCCCGAGATAAATAATCTCTTTTGAGATAGCAAGCTGAACCCCAGAAAGACAAGCTATGATCTTCAGCAAGACCTAAAAAAGGCTGGGGTGAAAATTCGCAACTATACAATGTGCAGACGCCTTTTGGAGGGACGAAAAAAAGATGGCTGGCCTCAAAAGAAATAGTTTCTAACAAAGGCTATGATAAGAAATATTGATTTGGACAAAAAATATGCTCATTGGAAAGAAGAAGACTGGAGAAATGTCTTGTTTTCAGATGAGAGTTTTTTGTGCAGTTGTACTTACTGATCAAAATTCGTGCGAAAAGGTGTGGAGGAAAAGTTAACTGCCGCTCACTGGGTCCAGGCAGTGAAACATCTGGCCAAAAAGATGTGTTGGAGATCCAAGACTATTCCCATATGTGAAAAACAGATGTTTTCAACATATGGGAATAGTGAAACTCATAACTATCGAACGTATGATAAACAGTAAAAAATATAAAGAGATGTTAGGAATGTCTTTATCCAGAGAACTGGAAGAAGTTCAAGCAGTTGTCAGACCAATCTTCCAGCAATATACAGCACCGTGTCATGTTTCCAAGAAGATGGTGAAATTTTAAAAGGATTACCTATCTAGACTGGCCTGGAAACTCCCCGGACATGAATCCTATTGAGAATTGGTGGTTTATATGCAAGGCCATATTGCTAAAAATGGACTGTAGAACAAAAAGTAAGAGGATTGAGGCTGTTATTCAGGTGTGTTTTCGAGATGACAAAATCAAGGAGAATTGCAAAAAAATTATTTATTCTATATGCCAAAACGAGTTGAAGTTGAATAATGTAATAGTACTAAAAGGTTTATAAACTACTATTATTTGTATTTTTTTCTTTCAATAAGCGATATTTAACGTTAATCTGCCTGCGTTCACATTAATTTGCACACCACTCTCTAACATTTAAATTAAGCGTCGAGATTTGTTTTGGCGGTAAGATGTTATTAGGTTTCTTTCAGTATTGTTCAATTATCTTAGTTTTCCTCTAGCATTTTATGAATTACTAACTTTATTTTCTTTGCTGTATTTCTATGGTAGGGAAGTTGAGGTTTAAACTTTATAGAGACTTGCACTTGCATTTACAAAAATTGTTGAACCCATGTCTTACAGCTTCGTGAGAGGTTCTGTTTCATTAATTTTACAGCATTATTACTTAAAGCAAACCCTGCGGTTTTCTTGGCGTACACATGTTACTTTTCCTCTTGGATAAACTTTCCTTTATAACTGGCAAAACTTTCGGCTCTAAAATTATGTTAATACCTCTTGGTTATTTCATATCATTAGTCTTCTGAAGTTATTGCAGTCCCTCCTAAAAGCCCTCTGGTAAAATGTAAATAACAAAAGCTACCTGCTTCTTACCTATTCTTTTCGAATTATTCATTTAAATTTAAATTTTGGTGGTGCTTGCTAATGGATACCTCTAGTTCGCTTCACGGCTAAGCAGTGAAATAAGGAGTAAAAATATGCGTGAAATCGTATGAAATGAGAAATCGAGAATAATGAACTTTCAGAATGTCGGTGCCCGAGTGCTAGACTCTGCTTAATTGCTGTAATTACTGTTGCATAACTATTCTAAGCTATTCAGATATTAAACTCAGATGCAATAAGCTAAGATTATTGTTGTTTGTGAATGTATACATTATTTTGTGAGGATTACGGTAGCAAAAACCGGATAACGTGCAAAGCAAATGTTTAAGCATTTTAAAAGCAAAATTAGTTCTACCTTTGCAAGACTATTAATAAAGCGCTTTGATTCGTAAATAGAGCAAAATACCGGTAATTCCGACCAACAACCCATAATTTTTCTGCTAGTATAGTTTGTTTAATATTTTTCACTTAGTATCAACCTACTTCCGCGTCTATGGCCAAGCGCCTACACAAGGATGTAGTTCTAGCTCATCAGCTAAAAATTTCCGAACCCTTTCTTGGCCAGAATGGTAAACTTTGCCGTGCACGACATTCGTAAGATAGACTGGACTACGTGAAGATTGGAACCTGTGATGAGCACTGATAAGTACACTTGGAGAACCCAAACCACCACATCTTTTTAAAGACCTGACGATCATTTAACTAACAAAGTTTGCGTCATCAGAGGATGAAAAATTCAGAATTCCAGTCTTTAAAAAGATGTGTTGTGGTGATTTGGGTTATCCAAGTGTGCTTACAGACGGGACTGGTGGCGTGATGCTTCTTCTGAAGCGTAGTGCGTGCAGACATTCAGCTTACGTAGTCTCAGTGTGCAGTTTTGTTCAATATAATGTTATAGTTTGAACTTATTACCGTCACAGTTTAAAGGTGATGTCGCCACCATGACCTTATTTAGCAGTCATTTTCATTATAGCTTCTGCACTTTTTAAATTGAGGCAGGTTTGCCAGAAGTGTGCCAAAGACAGCAACTTTACAATTCACTTTATCCACATCCGAGGTTTGAACGCTAACTTAAATGCTCTTCATTACCACATCCAAGACAAACAACCCCATTACCTAGTGCTAATTGAAGCGTTTCGCAGTGTCGCCCCATATTCTATGCCCAAGGTATGAATTTCAAAAGGCGCTCTGGTTCAAAGGTGGTGTTTGAACATATGCCTGGAGTGACGTTTCAGTTTAAAGACAGATGTCTTTAAAGACCTTTTCTTATGATGTCATCTAACTCCACAAAGTTTCTAGATTGCGTTTACCTTTTCGTCCTTGACGATCTATCCTACAAATTTTTTGATAATCCATTAGTAAAGTTGCTTATTTGATATGAACCCTCCTGATCTTCAAACTGCGTCCGATTGGAGAGTTTAATGTCCATAACTCTGACTAGCTACATTAGAGGCCATTTCTTATGATCTATAGTGGCTTAAAATTTTATAATCGAACTTCACAATATTTCCAGGTTGCGTTTATCGTTCTTTCAGTGACAATCTATACCATGAATTTGTTGATTATCTATCTATTAAAGTCAATTATTTGGTACAAAACTATCAAAGTTCCTTTTCTCCCCTGGATTTAAATGATGGAGGATTCGCTGCATCGTCAAAAGAAAAGACTGATTAATTTGCCCGTGTATTGGCTTCCAAATAAACGCTTGTTCCACAGGGAAAGAGCCCACCAACTATTCCAGCTGTAAAGTCGAAGATGTTTTTTTCAGGCATCCGACTGTTAAGCACATATTGGAAAATTTAGACATCAAAAAGATATCAGGGTCCGATAGAATCCCCTGCAACAGTTCTTAAAATGTGTGCTCCCGAACTGACTCCAATTTTAGGGCGCCTTTTGGATGTACTATAAGATGGGGATATTTCCATCTTCCTGGAAATAGGCTCGAGTTCAGCCTATCCCTACTATCGTCCCTGTTCCATCCTATAATCAACTTCCATAATACGGATTGTCTTTCAAACTCTGCCTATGGATATCTAGTTTTCTGAAGGAGCGCTCCTTGCATGTTGTTGTCAATGGTGTCTCATCGAATGAACCTAAAATTAATGCGGGTGTTCCACATGGTTCCGTTTTGGCTTGAGCACTTTTTATTTTGCATATAAATGACATTCTGCCAAGAACCAATAATCCAATCCATAGCTTCGCTGCTGATAGTACTCTTCACAGCACGTTCGAATCGACTCGTCCAATATCTGCTTCTAGCATCTTACCAACGAGAGTTGAAGTAACCAACTCCCTAAATGATGATCTGAAGATTATCAGTTGGGGCTCTGCAAATCTGATTATGTTTAATTCCTCAAAAACACAGAATATCTCCTCTATACTGACATGGATGGCCCAGACGCTCAGAGAACTGGCAAAGTACCGCCCAAAAAAATTCTCAATCCCTACATTGATTATAACTGTTGCAGAGTATCTTTGCTGGCACTTACATCTTTCCAATATTGCAAAGCGGGCAGCAAAGAAGCTTGGGTTTCTGTTTTGGGTTAAAAGTTTGTTTTCATCACGTCAGCTTTTGACGCTGTACAAAGCACAGATACGTCCACAGTTTGAATATTGTTTTCATGTCTGAGGTGCTGCCACAAAGACAACCTCGGCTCTCCTAGATTATACTTCGAAATCAGCTGTTTTGCTTATATGAGATTTATCTATCACAGACAATCTCACTTCGACCACAGGAGCAAAGTGGAGATCTCTGCCTCTTTCATCGATATTAGTATCGACATTGCTCTCCACCCCCGCTTGCGACCTCTAAGCGGTCCGCCCATTTTAGCCGGAAAGCACACGCTTTTAGTGTCAAACGACTCACTCGTCGAACGGTTCGTTGCGAATCCTCGTTCTTTCCTAGAGCATCTAAGCTTTAAAATGCCCTGCCGGCAGACATATTTCCGAGGACATACAATCTTCAACTATATAAGAAGCGAGTAAACACCCATTTTGTGAGACCACAATTAAGTTCATGATGTCTTAGACACATAGACTTCGCCTTTCATGAACTATCTCGTAAAAAAACCTTTATTTTTGTCATGTTGTGACCGCCCACTATCTCTTTAAATCGATCCTAGGAATCCCTGTTCCTAAAAACCTTTACCACGTTTGAAAGTCAAACAACCTACATACGACGATCGATAGAAAGGTCAACGTTACCGGAAATCTAGGTGGCCCCTAGCTTTTATACAGTGAAGATGGGCAGGGTTCTTTATAAGGTGTTACTCTATGAGGGCGCCACTTGATTGTTTTACACCTAGTTCCGGATATTTATAAGAGATGTTAATTACGAAATCCAGCTTACCAAGAATCCAACACAACCAAGAACTCCTTGGACCTCCCTGGCAGCTGCACCTAAAATCGCAGGCTTATACGTCGGAATGTACAAATGTGGGAACGAAATCTTACAGTTGGAATATCTTAAAGGCTTACGTAGAAGCTGACAAACACTAAACAGCACCTAACGTTACTAATACGGGAGTGAGAGGTGAGTGCAGAACAAACGACACACAAATATATATATAAAATAAAATTCTAGTTTATTATAAAATCCAGATGATGCCTACAAGTGGTCAGACAGATCAAAAACAGTATTATATATACACATATATAACCTATAAATTGCTAGCATGTATGTTAAATGAATAACAGAGTCCGCAAAATGACTCGCTTGCTATATCTCAATAATTTACTGCTAAACAAATAGCTTTAAGCTACTAACGTTCGTATGGTAAGCAATAACAAGTCAAGTAATTCAAACGCAACAATAAAAGTAACTAAGCTAAATCAAATGGAAATTTGTGTCCTTTCGTGATCACGATCAGCTTACAAAGATGTTAAAATATGAAAAGGTGTATCAAATGGTAGCCTAAATAATGATAGTACTTTATCAAACTCAAAGCAATTATATTAATGATAATGTGAATATAAATCATCAGCTGACGTGTAGGGTTCAAATAAAAAGCTGGGTATCTTATCCTATTGTGTTATCGTTAAAACTTTATCTTTGAATTTCAAAACTTGACCACCATAAGTAGAGTCACAGCTTAATACTGGATTTAAAAGTCCAAACAAACAAATTGAGTTCTTTATTAACAATACAACTTAAAGACTACTACCTGTAAGGTCTGATCTCCAGTGAACCTTCTCTGGTCGATTTTTCGCTAACAAAATATCTACTGTCCACTGTGTCGGTACCTTCCGGCCACCTGTACTTCCTCTACTCAACAACGAAATGTCCTCGGCAATCTGATGTTGCTGGGAATGACTTATAATTGAATTTGTGCCACAAAATGGTACCATACCAATATTCTTATTCTCCCATTGACCACTCGTTAGTTTAAGACAATATGTAGGCCTATTGCTTGTCGATTAGGCACTATAAAATCAATTAAAGCAAGACAAAAACTGAAACTAGAACTAAAACCAAAGGCTAAAACCAAAAGCCAAAACCAAAAGCTAAAACCAAAACCCTGTAACAAATAGAAAGAGAAAACACGCCTTAGTTACACATAAAAAAAAACTACGAGTTGGGTATTACCTCCAAATCCTGAGGGTTTCTATGTTATGTCAAGGTGTTTTGTTGACCACAGTTAGACAAGCCGGTTCTGATTGAAAACAAGCCACAAAGCCACTTGCTTTTTCGGCTTTACGTATGTGACATTTACTCTCCACCACGGGAATATTATAGTATTCAAGTACTATGCGACTAATTCGCTTCAACTTCCCAAACCTCCAGAATACTATAATCGTTTTACAGCCTAGAAATTAATCTCCAAACTAGGATGAATGGCCCACTTGCCTGTTTCTTTTTTCTAGCTGAAATCTTGCCACACACTCAAATTAAATTGCTTCTTCCACCGTTTTCAAAACCAACCTTTTTTCTCAAAAATGTTTTCTCTCCCAGGTCATAGCTAATCTTGCTGATTCGCTATCGGTCAACAAAAAAAAGACGACAAGAAATGGTGTCCCGTTCTTCCATCAAAAATATCAAACTCTGGCAACGAATAACTTAATACCGCAGAGTTGCGACATTTACACGAATGGGGAAATTCGGGCTTCGACCGCAAGACCTCGACATATGTAACACACCTAACTTCCAATATTAATCTCGATAATAAACTTCTTCCACAGCTTATAGAGACCGTTGTAACCACAGTTCTGCATGGAAGAATTTATCTCACTACATTAACACATAATTCAGTAATTTCCAACCAGCTAAAGTTAGACAGACAATAAATTAATGACGTGCTGGCAACCATGCCTTCACAAGACAGTGTACTCTGCCGTTGTCGACTGTTTCGGTGGTAAATCTCGACTTCTAGAAATTGAAACTGAATGAATGTAGATAACAAATTAAAGATGTTCGTTCACAGCTGTCCCTAAACCAATAACAATATGAAACCGAATAATTATATGGGGTGTTTTTGTTTATTTTGCCTGCTACGTGTAATTAATGATGTTAATATGCTTAAGGTGAATTTTACACGTAACAATCCCCCCCTTACTTCAAGAGGATTAACCGTAAGGTTAAGCCTAATCAGAAGGAACAAGCTTCAGGTCCTTCACGTGCCAAACTCCACTATTCTGGCCAGCTTTGTCTCTAAGTTCATACGTCCATGGAGACACCTTCTTACTAACATAAAACGGTCCTATGTATCTTGGAGCTAACTTACTAGCAAAGTTCTTCGTTGCATCTGACAACACGTAATTCCTCCTCATCACAGGTTGATCCACCTCATACTCTTCATAACGTCTGCGCATGTTATACCTCGCTACAGCCTTCTTAGTAGCCTTCTCCAGTCTCTGTTTCACGTCCCTGTACACCTCCTTGAACACGATGTTCCTGCTCTTGTCAACCAACACATCTTCATCCTCGCCGTCCAAATCAATCTGATTCTGGTAGTCCGCTCCTGACAATGCCATACATCGCCCAAAATTGACATAATACGGTGACAATCTAGTCGTCTCATGTCGAGATGTTCTCACAGCACAAGTCACCTGTTGTAGCCCAGCATCCCACTTCTTGTGGTTATCATTCACATACATTGCCAACATGGTCTTGATTGTACGATTAGTTCGCTCGGTAGGGTTTGCGCGCGGATGGTAATTCGCGCTAAACTTCAAATTGCACTGGTATTTCTCGGCAAACCTTTTGAAAGCTGAACTTTTAAATTGGGGACCATTATCACACATTATCATCTTCGGTACGCCAAATAACAGAAATACACCTTCTTCCAGACTTCTAATAATCGTGTCGGTGATGGACTTCCTCAAAGCGAAGGTTAACACAAACTTGCTCAAATAATCTGTGACAACCAGGATAAAACTATTGGCTTTCGATGAACGTGGTAAAGGACCCACTAAATCCACTGATATCATCTCCCACGGCCTCGACGGTTTAGCATGCGACACCATCATGTCCTTGGGACCTCGTTGATCCACCTTGTGCGCAGCACATATGGTACACTTGCGGACATAGTTCGCAACGTTCTGTCGCATCTTCGGCCAATAATATCTATCAGTTAACCTTGAGTAGGTTTTATAGACTCCCATATGACCCGATGTAGCTGGATCGTGAGCTTCTGACAAGAGTCTTCGTCGCTGGTCTTTAGGAACGACAATCTTCCAAACATCTTGCTTAGGCGTAAGTGCTGGATAATCTTGCCTCACGTACTTATACAACTTGTCACCTGACAATCTCCAATTCCCAAACTTCAGAGGTGTAGTTTGTACCCGCTCTATCATCTTCAAATACCACTTGTCTGTAGTCTTCGTCTCTGTCTCCACACTGTTCAGGACGTCTAACACTGGTACAGATCTGCTCAGTACATCCGGTACTACGTGGTCTTTGCCTTTCCTATGAACAATCTCAAAATCATACTGCTGCAAGCGTACAGCCCATCTTGCAAGTCTTCCTGATGGATCCTTGAGGCTATGTAA
Source organism: Tillus elongatus (assembly GCA_964006375.1). Taxonomy (NCBI): domain Eukaryota; kingdom Metazoa; phylum Arthropoda; class Insecta; order Coleoptera; family Cleridae; genus Tillus; species Tillus elongatus. The sequence goes on from OZ023265.1 coordinate 74,437,237, forward strand.
CCATTTCAAGCTATAATGATCGGTGATGACAGTAAACTTTACTCCCTCGATGTAAGGACGCAGTTTTTCTATTCCCCACAGAACCGCTAAACACTCTCGTTCTGTCGTGGAATAATTACGTTCTTGGCGTGACAGAGAACGACTCAAGTAACAAATCACACGATCACCATCTGGATGCGTCTGAGATAACATCGCACCAATACCATAGCCCGATGCATCTGTGTGTACAACAAACGGTAAAGAATAATCTGGACAACTCAGAACAGGTGCAGATATCAACAACTCCTTAATCTTCCTGAAAGATCTATCACACTCAGGAGTCCAACAAAACTTAGTACTTTTCTTCAGCAACCCTGTGATTGGTGCGACCACAGTAGAAAAATCAGGACAAAATCTTCTATACCAGGACAGCATACCTAGTACACGTCTCACTTCCCTCACATTGGTCGGAGTAGGTAGCTCGATCATTGCTCTGACCTTATCAGGGTCCACTCTTAACCCTTCTCTATCCACCACGTAACCCAAGTACTTCATCTCGGGCTTACAAAACTGACTTTTCTCCCAATTGACGGTTAGATTGGCTCTTCTCAGGCGTTCAAACACTTCCTCTAACACTTCGAGGTGCTTTTCAAAACTTGGAGTCGTGATCACTACATCGTCTAAATATACAAACACGTAAGGTTCCAGGTCCGATCCTAACACACGATCGATCAAACGCTGCCATGTTGCAGGAGAATTATGCAGGCCAAATGGCATCCTTTTAAACTGAAATAGTCCTCTATTGGGGACGGTAAACGCAGTATACGGTCTTGAAGACTCGGCAACAGGGACTTGGAAAAATGCACTCTTCAGATCCAAACTAGAAAGATACTTCGCATCTCGAAGCTTGTCTAACGTGTCTGTAACCATTGGCAATGGATAGCCATCACGTTCGGTCACTGCATTAAGCTTCCTGTAGTCGACACAGAACCTATAACAACCATCCTTCTTCTTTACAAGAACTATTGGCGACGCCCACGGACTACTGCTAGGTTCTATGACATCGTTCTTCAACATATCTTCTAATTCTTCATCGATGTATTTCTGAAGCACTGGGGATACCCTATAGTATCTCTGCTTAATCGGTGGTGCATTAGTCTTGATCACATGTTCCGTCATATTTGTACAACCCAAACTATTTCCGAGCAAAGTCTTCTTCTTGTTGATTAACTCCTCCAACTGCTTCTTCTGTCCAACTTCCAAGACTGACTGATCAGCTATATCTACTGTGCTTACTTCAGGACAGTTAGAAAATTGCCACTCGTTATGCCTCAGATCAGGAACAATCCCCATCCTTATCCAAAAGTCTGCTCCCAAAATCAAAACATGTGGTAGTTCAGGGACAACCATCACCTCTATAAACTTTAGACGCTCACGAACCTTCATTGGTAATTCACACGTACCAATACTTTCACATTTCTCTCCATTAGCGACTGTGCATGATGTCTTCTTCGATTCGTCCAGGGGTATTCGCAACTTCGCGATACGGTCCCAACCTGATCCACCTAAAATTGTTCTCGACGCCCCGGAATCTAGGAGTCCAAGCAAGGTAATCCCTAATATGTCCACTCTAAGGTGAGGCCTTTCATCGTTCTGTGCATGGTCAATGACGAAATCTAAAACAGGTTTGACAGTAGCCGAGTACTTAACGGCAGCACTATCAGCTCGACTCTCTAAGAGCGCTGCACTCCGTTTCCCGAAAAACCTCTGGGACAATTACGAGCAATGTGGCCTTCCCTATTGCACTTGTGGCAGATGAGTCTATTTCTCTCGGTACAACCTGCTGCTATGTGGCCTGGCTTCCTACAGTTGAAACAGACGACGGGACTATGCCTCGTCTGGCTACGCCCACCCTGGTTAGACGATACTTGCAGTCTCTCGGTCTTCTCTTCCAAACCCACGTATGCCAAATCAGGCTCCAAAATCTGCTCTTTTTTTGGCGGATGTGCAAACTCACCAGCCTGGGATCGTTGTTCTATCCTCTTGCACAAAGTACGCAGCTGGGCGATTGAATTTATTTCCATAGCACCCAGTTGGCTACGATACATCGGTGCTAAGTTGCGCATTAGGAGACTCAACCTCGTTTCCTCCGAGACTTGACATTGCAATCTTTGAAAGTATTTCGACATAATAGCCAAATAAGTTCCTATGGTCTCATCTGCTCCTTGTTTTCTCTTCTTTATCTCATCCAGAAGCTTCTCGCTATAAAAAACGGGTTGATATTCTTCCTTGAATCTTCCTACAAGTTCATCCCACTGGGACACTTCACTCCTAGCATCCTGATAAAATTCATATGCTCTACCCTCGAATAAATCTATTCCTGACTCCAATAGGATCTCCTTACTGACATTTCTGGCCTTTCTCATTTCCTCGACACGTTCGAAGAAAGCAGTCACAGACAGTCCTCTTCTGTCTCCACCAAACCTCAAGTTCCACTTGTGAGGGAGCACCGGCTTAATCAACGACGCGTTAAGCGACTGCGCAGCAGACATCATGGGTGAAGAACACGACTGAGGGGTTTCGAACTTCAACTGATTCCCTAAAGATGCTTCCATTACTTGCAAACCTAAAGGAGTAGGTTGTGTTTCACTCCCGACTTTTGACGCTTTGGTGTTGAGCTGGTCAATCATCGATAACGTACGAGCAAGTAATTCACCTCGAGTCTTCTTCTTTTCTTCATCCGCAGACTCCATATTATCTATCCTTCCCAATATGTGAGCCAACTTTGTCTGCAATTTTAGAAACTGCTTGTCCTTGCTATCTCCTTGAAATTCTTCTAAGACAGCCAACACGCCTTCCAGTTTTCCCTGCACAACACCAAGATCTTCCTCAAACGTAAATGGATACTTAGGATAATGTAGACTATCGCCAGACTTTTCCATTTGGCGCGCTAAGGTTAAACGACCGCGCATATCTTCCACCGTGCCAGTAGCTATGCCACGTACCGTTAATTCATATACGAGCTCTTCTTTGTCCAGTCTATATACATCCATACGACGAGCCATGATTGAAAAAAAAATAAACCCACACTGGAATCAAGATAACTACCTAACAATACAGTAAAAAAAAATAAAAAAAATAAATGCAGTCTGCACTCTCACACCCGATTAGTTGAGAAAGCTAACAACACCATACATCGGCAAGATCAATACGCCAAAACCAAACGACTTTACTCCCCAAAGCCCTACTCTCACAACTACACAAAAGTTCAAGTCCAATACTACGGCTTCCAAAATCTCTAAAAACCCAAAAAATAAGCCCTTTTTGAGCTGAATCGAGCCCCACGTTGGGCGCCAAATATGTGACCGCCCACTATCTCTTTAAATCGATCCTAGGAATCCCTGTTCCTAAAAACCTTTACCACGTTTGAAAGTCAAACAACCTACATACGACGATCGATAGAAAGGTCAACGTTACCGGAAATCTAGGTGGCCCCTAGCTTTTATACAGTGAAGATGGGCAGGGTTCTTTATAAGGTGTTACTCTATGAGGGCGCCACTTGATTGTTTTACACCTAGTTCCGGATATTTATAAGAGATGTTAATTACGAAATCCAGCTTACCAAGAATCCAACACAACCAAGAACTCCTTGGACCTCCCTGGCAGCTGCACCTAAAATCGCAGGCTTATACGTCGGAATGTACAAATGTGGGAACGAAATCTTACAGTTGGAATATCTTAAAGGCTTACGTAGAAGCTGACAAACACTAAACAGCACCTAACGTTACTAATACGGGAGTGAGAGGTGAGTGCAGAACAAACGACACACAAATATATATATAAAATAAAATTCTAGTTTATTATAAAATCCAGATGATGCCTACAAGTGGTCAGACAGATCAAAAACAGTATTATATATACACATATATAACCTATAAATTGCTAGCATGTATGTTAAATGAATAACAGAGTCCGCAAAATGACTCGCTTGCTATATCTCAATAATTTACTGCTAAACAAATAGCTTTAAGCTACTAACGTTCGTATGGTAAGCAATAACAAGTCAAGTAATTCAAACGCAACAATAAAAGTAACTAAGCTAAATCAAATGGAAATTTGTGTCCTTTCGTGATCACGATCAGCTTACAAAGATGTTAAAATATGAAAAGGTGTATCAAATGGTAGCCTAAATAATGATAGTACTTTATCAAACTCAAAGCAATTATATTAATGATAATGTGAATATAAATCATCAGCTGACGTGTAGGGTTCAAATAAAAAGCTGGGTATCTTATCCTATTGTGTTATCGTTAAAACTTTATCTTTGAATTTCAAAACTTGACCACCATAAGTAGAGTCACAGCTTAATACTGGATTTAAAAGTCCAAACAAACAAATTGAGTTCTTTATTAACAATACAACTTAAAGACTACTACCTGTAAGGTCTGATCTCCAGTGAACCTTCTCTGGTCGATTTTTCGCTAACAAAATATCTACTGTCCACTGTGTCGGTACCTTCCGGCCACCTGTACTTCCTCTACTCAACAACGAAATGTCCTCGGCAATCTGATGTTGCTGGGAATGACTTATAATTGAATTTGTGCCACAAAATGGTACCATACCAATATTCTTATTCTCCCATTGACCACTCGTTAGTTTAAGACAATATGTAGGCCTATTGCTTGTCGATTAGGCACTATAAAATCAATTAAAGCAAGACAAAAACTGAAACTAGAACTAAAACCAAAGGCTAAAACCAAAAGCCAAAACCAAAAGCTAAAACCAAAACCCTGTAACAAATAGAAAGAGAAAACACGCCTTAGTTACACATAAAAAAAAACTACGAGTTGGGTATTACCTCCAAATCCTGAGGGTTTCTATGTTATGTCAAGGTGTTTTGTTGACCACAGTTAGACAAGCCGGTTCTGATTGAAAACAAGCCACAAAGCCACTTGCTTTTTCGGCTTTACGTATGTGACATTTACTCTCCACCACGGGAATATTATAGTATTCAAGTACTATGCGACTAATTCGCTTCAACTTCCCAAACCTCCAGAATACTATAATCGTTTTACAGCCTAGAAATTAATCTCCAAACTAGGATGAATGGCCCACTTGCCTGTTTCTTTTTTCTAGCTGAAATCTTGCCACACACTCAAATTAAATTGCTTCTTCCACCGTTTTCAAAACCAACCTTTTTTCTCAAAAATGTTTTCTCTCCCAGGTCATAGCTAATCTTGCTGATTCGCTATCGGTCAACAAAAAAAAGACGACAAGAAATGGTGTCCCGTTCTTCCATCAAAAATATCAAACTCTGGCAACGAATAACTTAATACCGCAGAGTTGCGACATTTACACGAATGGGGAAATTCGGGCTTCGACCGCAAGACCTCGACATATGTAACACACCTAACTTCCAATATTAATCTCGATAATAAACTTCTTCCACAGCTTATAGAGACCGTTGTAACCACAGTTCTGCATGGAAGAATTTATCTCACTACATTAACACATAATTCAGTAATTTCCAACCAGCTAAAGTTAGACAGACAATAAATTAATGACGTGCTGGCAACCATGCCTTCACAAGACAGTGTACTCTGCCGTTGTCGACTGTTTCGGTGGTAAATCTCGACTTCTAGAAATTGAAACTGAATGAATGTAGATAACAAATTAAAGATGTTCGTTCACAGCTGTCCCTAAACCAATAACAATATGAAACCGAATAATTATATGGGGTGTTTTTGTTTATTTTGCCTGCTACGTGTAATTAATGATGTTAATATGCTTAAGGTGAATTTTACACGTAACAATGTTGATTTTTAGTCTGATCTTTCTTGATACACCATACAGTGCACTGATCATATCAATTTTTACCGTTTCTCCCATCAGCTCTATTTGCGTACCTCATGCAATGGGACCGTTGTCCGCTTATTGTAATTCCGGTTGGTTTGTCCTTTAGCGTGTGTATTGTATTTTTATAAATAATTTGAATAAATGTGGCGATAATGAACATTCTCCTGGTACACCTTTTCATATTTTAGTTTAAATTTTATTTGTTCATATCTATTGTCCTACTTTGATTTTTGTATATATTGTAAATAATCCAGTTTAATAAATTTTAGTTCTCTTCATTACATAAAACAATATTTTCAAATATTAGTACACATCAACGGGCACTTTTTCCAGGATTACAAATCAATAAACTTAAGTTTAAAATTTTCACTTACTTAGAAGCTGCAGTTCTGGTTCTTAGCTGAGTCTCGATATGCGCCAAATTCTGTCAGAATTGCTTTCAGTATTTTTTCATAAAAGACTACACCTAGTCGATTAGTTATATACATTTTACAGTATTATGTCAAATTATAACGTAGTGATTATCAACTATGTCCTTTAAGCGTCGTCCCTATACTTCCGACCTTCCAAATCTTATAATAATGAAAATCAATGGATGTAACTTCCCTTATCAAGCTTAGTAAAAGTTACCAGTTGGCTTGTGTGAGTATGTAGCAATTGGTTGTATTATCATTGTATTTAGCTAATATCCATTTTGTTTTTCATTTTCTTACTATATATTCATAGTGTTGTGTTTAAACATCACTTATCAAGATACTCAACTGTGGAATTGTGTTAATGTCTCATAGTTATTTTATATTATTATTTATTACTTCCACATCGTCACAACGTGTGGAAGTATCGCATCGAAAACATGATTTGGTAACGACATTTTTTGTGTCCATTGGTCTGTATGTCTGTCTGCTTGTCGACACGATAACTTCAGAACGAATTGAGATATCGTGTTCAAATTTGGTGTACAGTTGGCACTCGACAAACGAACGGTTCGGATTGTTTTTGGGTAAAATCGCTTTAGTGGGTAGGGGATCAATGGGGGGCGATTTGGTGAAAATTAACATTTTTTCGTTAAAACTCGAGTACCTAATATAAGGTTTTAGGCTTTATTTATTAGAAAACTTTTAATTCCATGAAACATCTGGTATTCTGTTCTGAAATTAAATTAGTGGCTGAATGTGTGGGGATGGAATATTCTTTACCAAAATTCCGACCTTGTTTGCTAAAACGGCGTAAAAAGTCTTAAAACATATAGAAAACTTGAGCCTGGAACGAATTTTTTTTTGTCTGTCGGTCGGTCGGTCTGTCTGCATGTACGTCTGTCTGTTAATAGGCGCAATAACTTTCGAACAAATTGAGATACCATCTTCAAATTTGATGTATAGTTAGCACCCGACAAAGGAACGCTTCGAGTTTTTTTTGGGTAAGATCGCTTTAGGGGGTAGGGGGTAAATAAGGGGTGATTCGGCGAAAATTGGCATTTTTTCTATAAAACTCGAGTAATATAACGTTTCAAAAGTTTATGGGTACAGGAATACAAATATTTTCTTTGTGGTCTAGTCATGGGCCCTATATTCATTCCATGAGAATGTATTTCTGAAGACAATAAATTATCACAGATATGTCGTAGTTATGATTAAATTTGCAGCAGTATTTTTTTAGCAGAAATCGTACATGTCTATACAATAAATAAGCATAAGGCTTGCAATGTATAATAACACCATTTAATAACATTCTACGAAAAACTATTTCAAAAGTCCATTCCAAATTAAACACACTTCAAATGTTGACAAAGCTAATATATTTTTGCTTTTACTTATTCCCTCTGATGCTCCATGTTTGCCTTTATTTTCCAAAAATTTTAATCCTTTCACAATACCTTCTGAACTAATATTATTTCTCAACTCCCCATATTTTCATCCAAATTGTTAATGTTGAATAAATCAGTAAGCACATTATAATTTGGCATTGTAGTGAATTTTCTTTAAAAAAATTCACTAATGAGGAGATCCCGACTGTTGAATTTTGAAAAAATTTCTTCAAATGGGCGCTAGTTAGGCCCCCCAGAACACATATCCGGGGTCAGTTTAAATTTTTATATGTTTATATATTTATATATATATATATATATATATATATATATATATATATATATATATATATATATATATATATATATATATATATATATATATATATATATATATATATATATATATATATATATATATGTATCACACCGATAACTCAAAAAATAATGGGCCGATGTTGATTAAATTTGGTGAATACCTTCCTTTTGCAAATGGCTTGGATAAGTTCGTTAGTCAGGAAAATCGGCCCAGGTTTTCCCGGAAAATTTTGTGTTTTCTTTCAAAAAAAAATTATATCTCCGGAATTAACAAAGTAAGGGCAATCAAATTAGGTACTTTGGTTTATATCGTTATAAGTGAGCTATCTAACAAAATTTAGCTCTGTAGGCCAAAAGACAAAAAAGTTATGGGCATTTAAAGAAAAATAAATTGGGGTTTTCCTCAAAACGGCAATTGACAATTTAAAACGTCAAAATTCGCTACCTTTAGACAAATAACTTGAATCTAATACGGGCTATGGAAAGAAAATGTCTTAAGAAGAATGTTTTACAAACCCTGAAGTCTTAGTTTCAACCGTCATTGTCCTTCATTTTACTAATATATTTCCAAAAAATTCATTTCAAATACACCCTTTGTCTGATGCTTGGCAGTAGCCTTAGCTGTAGAATTTATCGTTCAATGGTATATAATTTTTGTCGAATTTTCGTAAAAAATCAATAAAGCTCAATATATCCGTTATTATACAAGATATGAAAAAATATTGTATACATTAATTATACGGTGTCTTGAGCTACATTTTAAAAAATTATTGCTACAATCACAGGGTGGTCCATAAGTCGTTGGTGATTCAAATAATTTTCGAAAACGCCTTATGTTTTTGCATTTTCCGTCGAAATATAATGCATGTTTGTAAGTTAAGAAATTCTGGACACAGCAAGTGCGTTATGGTAGCGAATTTTGATTAAATGCTTCATATTTGAAAAGCTCAATTTGCTATTAACCTATAAGGTTGACCAAGAAATGGATTTTTTCGGTTACACTTTAAGTTTACTTTCGGAAACTTCTGTACGTTTTCAAACAGTAAAGTTATTTTGAAGAAACATGGTACATTGTTTTTACTATATATGTTATACTGGTAATCAAATTTGATGCCTGCTTTCTCAAAAAAGAAAAACACACACACACACATATTTGCTATTAAAAACATTTTTATGAAAATTCACTACCATAACGCACTTGCTGCGTCCCGAACTTTTGTATATCATTATATCTAGCTTATTCGTACTGAGACCCCTGTAAAAGCTTTTTTGCAATACCTGTTAAGTAAGTTCACTTTTAATGACAGTTTTTTTGACAATGTAAGTTGAACTTTTAAAGCATTTGTCAGTTTCCATGAGAACAGGACATTTTTCATACCTAGGTACGGTAAGACTTACCTTACCTAGGTACGGTAAGTACTGCAAACCTATAAATAGCAAATCTGAATAATGAACAAATTGTTTGAGAAGATTTATTAATTATTATAATTCATCGAAATATTGAAAGTACAATTAGTCATATGATTAACAGTAAGGATTGACGCCATGCTCTTCTTTATATTATTATCTTCAGTTTCTAGCAATGTTAAATTATCAAGACTATCTTGCGGAGTATTCGAAGAATCACCGACCTCAATAATAGGGATTTGGCGAGAGGAGCTGGCTTCTTGGTTGCTAATATGAAATATCTTCTTAGCGACTTGTACTTTATTATTCAAGGAATCCGCCACATAGCTTTCAGCTACTGCCGAGGATTTCCACCCGCCATGCCTCTTCAGTGCTAAAATGTCAACTCCGCTATTAGCCAAAAAAGTAGCGGAAGTTCGGCAAAAGGAATGCCCAGTATATTTTTCCGCATTCTCCAAATGTAGAAATTTCGCAACTTCAGAAGGAATTTTGGCAAAAATATTTCTTCCAACTGGTTGGTTAGAGCATTTCCCATTTTGATACCTCAAGAAGAATCTCTGTATTGAATTTTTTGGTCGCAGGTTCATATACTTCCTCACTAATGCCACAAAGTATACTTCCTCACTAATGCCACAAAGTGAAACTTCTCATTCTCATTGTCGACAATGGTAAAACTTCTGGATTGATGATTCTTAGCGTCAAGTATTCTGACCAAAATAATGTCTCCTTTATCAATAACATTATTGATTGTTAGCTTACATAATTCATCTTTACGGCAGGCACCTGCAATTCCCATAACTACAACCACCTTCTTCATCAGGTATATTTGGTCATGTGCTTCACTTAAAAAGGTCTGAATTTCCTCGATCGTAAACACTTCACTTTTCTTTGAAACATATCCAATATTTTTCTTCTTTAAAAATGCCTTTAACTTTGCATATTTGGAAATATCAACATTGTCATTCAAAGAGATTGTCGATTGTAACATAGAGTATTCGGACCATAAGCTTGATGGAGCAGAATATTTACCTGATTTTTCCAAGAAATATGCTAGTAAAACTGTCTCACTGGTATGTATTACAACCTTTTTAGTGTGGCACCACTTTTTGAAACCCTCATAGCAACTTTCATACCTTTGCTTAGACTTTTCTGGTAAAAGTGACAAACAAGCAATACCTGCCGCTTCTTCGATGTCAGATTCTTCCATATTCAAAGTCACTTCAACACTAATTTTAATTCAAAAATCACAATTAAAATACAAATTAATGTTTAACCTGGACCTGTGCTGAACTGCAGCCAGCGTTTAGTTTTGTTTGTTTACCCGTAGCGTCCTTAGTAACCCAACACAACAACCAAGTCACAAGCTACTTGTTGTTAAGTAGTATGTTAGAATCCATCTAATTAATTCGACTGTCAGTGCTGTCAGTCTGACATCTTTTCACGCAGTAATTATTAAAAAAGAATGCAAATTCAAAAAAAAACCATTAAAGCAGGTATTGCAAAAAATTATTACTAAACCGTAAACTGTAAGTGACTCTTCATGCCTCGAATGCTTAGAAAACCTCGGCCCTACGGGCCTCGATTTTCCAAACTGCATTCTCTGCATGAAAAGTGTCACTTACAGTTTATGGTACGTAATATACTATTTAAATTAATGTAAACAACAAAGGTTGCCTCTCCGGCTTGCTTTACTTTCCCCTCATCAAAATTTTCGTTATCTTGTAATTGAACTGTTTTTCTTTTATAATAAATTCCTTACTAAGGGAAGAATTAATGTAGAGAATAAAACTCTATTTAATTTTGGAGAAATTAGGATATCTAATTCAATGGCCAAAAATTTCGGGTATCTTGTACTACGCTTTTACAAATTTTATGTGAAATTAGCTTTATGTTCAATACGCAACTCTTACTAAAAAGGGGTTCTACTACAAAAGGGATTGTAGTAGGTAACGCTTTTAAAAATGTGCTTAAATATTGCCGAATTAGGGCCGCTGAAACTTGTATCGGGAATCGATTATCGATGAGTTCTTTTCGCAGGGTAAATTCGTTCAACGGTTTTGAGAAGTAGCATTTTCGATGAAAAACTGCAGTTTTTTTTGTGAGATTATGTACTAATGAATTTTATCAGACCAGTTAGGTAAAATCTTACTCAAAATGTTTAAGAGGAAAGATTACGGTCCGCCGAAAATCACGCATTTTAAATGTCATAGATTTTTTCTGCTTCCCAAAAATATTGTGATAAAACTAGATAGATATACATACTGTATGTTTCAAAACAAGTAAAATGTGGAACGTTTTTCGCCGCGTCGGGGGAAACCACTCTTTATCAACGTTGCCGGTGATTAGCAATTACCTTTATTGTCAATTGATCCTGTGGTGAAAATTTCATTCCGGTTACATATAAGGTAGATCTTACTACATACAAATTGGTTACATTTAAGTCTTGCCCTAGTTGAGTTTTTGCGTTTTTTGTATAGCACAGAGATAAGCTTTATTAGGAGCGAAACCGGTCTGTGTCAGTTATGAGATTCAAACTGGACCTAGCCTGCACATGGTGTATTTCATTTGACCTCCTAGTGACAAGTAGTGATACATAACACTAGCAAAAATTGTGCTTGGGTTG
>OZ023265.1:74451723-74616723 GCA_964006375.1 Tillus elongatus
GTCAGGAAAATCGGACGAGGTTTTCCGGGAAAATTTTGAGTTTGCATTCAAAAAAATTTTTTCTCAAAAAGTAAAAAAGCTATGACAACTAAATTTGGTAGGTAGGTTTACGATATAAAAAGTAAACTATACACCAAAATTTAGATTTCTATGTTGCAAGAAAAAAAAGTTACAATAAAATATTTTGTGCCAGATCATTTCTATGAAAATTCACTACCATAATGCACTTGCTGCGTCCAGGCTTTTTAAAATATATTATCTCTATTCGTGTATGTACTGATTTAGTAGAACTAGAAGTTTTTAATCAATGGGGATTACCTAGCTTCATTAAGAATCAACTAATTAAGAGATTAAATTTTATAACATACATACAGTTTTCACTTTTTCAACAATACTTTTTTTTGCATAATTACAAAAGATGTGCTAAGTATTTTTGCTTCTCTTGCTTTTATTCACAATATAGCAATTACCTTCTACATAACTCAAGTTTATTTACGAACCAACGCTTTCAGATCTCAAGTTATGTTAGTGCCTCCCGGTTATTTCATGTCATTATAATCTTCTGAAGTCGACGCGAATTCTCTCAAGCTGCTCTGTCTGTTTTATAATAATTATAAATTATAATTTTGGATCGAGTAAATTTCCGGAAATCAGTAGGGTATCTAAAAAAAGTTTTGACAGAGCCATGACACTAAACTTTGCTGGTAAATTTTAATTTCTGTCTGCAGCTAACCTACTTTTGTATTGAAAATAGCATTAGCATAAAAATTGAATTTTCTAATCTGCACCCCTTTAACAAATAACAAAAGTAGGCGGTCACCTTAATACCTTACTGTATACTGTCCCAATATCATTAACAAAGTGCATAATGGTACGGCAATGACATATTCATCCGAATGTATTTGAGCAGTTGAACCTCCCTAAATTTGTGTTTTCTAATCTGCACCCCCTAAACAAATAAAAAAAGGTGGGGTTGACTTTGAAACCTCACTGTATACTGTCGCCTGGTGTGGCTTTATTTGCTACTATTAAATTTGTAAGTTTCGACACAAAGTGTAAACAATAAACGATTGCCGTGAAACCACACAAATCAGAAAAAGATAAAATACACCCTGATAACGTATGCCAAGTGATGTGTATTACCAACCAGCCTCTACGAGATGAATGGAATGCCTGTATGATGCACAAAATTGTTTAAGAAGTATTTGTATCTTAAGACGTATTTGTATCCAATATACAGATACCATATTTCCAATTTGAGCGACAAATATTTGAGAAATTTTTTGGACGATTTCTAGTTTCTGTGTATAATTCTCTTACAAATAAGACCATCGGAGGTTCAGTGGTAAGAACGTGTGCCTCTGAACCGAAGGGTACTGGGTTCGATCTCCTTTCACTTTTTCAGTACATACTGTAACATTAACATCAACTGAGGTTATAGGATTGTATCTGAGCAAGTTGAATGTCTGCACGTTCCGTCCTTCGGAGGGTGCGTAAAGCCGTCGGTCTCGTGTCCATGCGATGTTGGGCACGTTAAAGATCTCTACTCTCGTTACAGAGAAGCAGGGTTCGGCAAAATTTTCATGGTAGTGGGGTGAAACTGCTCCCTGTCGTCAGTAATTGGCCATAGTCCGGACGTAGATCGACGTTAAAGAAACAAAACACACACACGCACACAATTCTCTTACAACAAAGACCAAATAACAGGAGCAGACTTAACATGCGAACGAACAAAAACGTTAGTCAATCTCAATTAAACTGGGTATGGGAACTCCCTACCGTTTCATTTCATGTATCCGGTCGTTGTGTAGCAGTTTGAAAAAGCTTTTGCTATGTGATCAAACGCCGACCGGAGTCAAAAAAGACAATCAAGTCCCTTACAGCGTCTGCCCTTACTAAGACACCATCGCCGATTGTATAAGGATACATAATTTTATACGTTCATACAAAATATAGTGTATTTGAAGACATCAAAATTTAGATAGTCATGTTGATACCAATTAACAAGATTGTCCAAGTTTTTTACAGACGATGGCAATGTTCCTGAGTTGAAACAGTGAGGAAAGGGATAAGATCATCTTTATACAAAGTGATTCGTGAGGAACCCCCGTATTTGGATAGCGTGTCCAGGGAACCAAAGCAAAGAAGAAAGTCTAATAAACATATGATCAAATGTCAACCGTTACGAAGATATTATCGAAAATAATTTTTAATCAAGAAAAATTATTGTAATGCATTAAGAATCAAAAGTGTTTATTTCATAACATATAATACGAACCAATTAACTAAATTCTCAAAAATACCACCGTGTACCTCGATGCTGGCGTCAGGCATCGGATTGATTGGACGGATAACATGTTGAAGTGCACAGTGATTATCTCTGATGAGTGCTGCGCAGTGAGTTATTCGATCAACTAGTACCTCTTTTGCGTTCACTTTTGTTTTATAAACTAATGACTTCAGCCATCCCCAAAGGCAATAATCAAGAGGAGTTAAGTTCGGTGACCTTGGTGGCCACTTCCGAAAACCCTACGGCCTATCCATCGTCGAGTAAAGCGATTATTTAGATGGTTGATCACATCATAAGTAAAACGAACATATTTTACCTTACACGTAATGATACGTCATCCAGTAGTTCTGTAAAATCATCTTCTAAAAATTATAAATACGTGGCTGCCGTAAGACGCTCTCGTAGCAAAAATGGGTCTAGTAATCTATTATTAATCATGTCACACCACACGTTAACGCTGAATCGATGTTGAAAATTGATTTCCACCGTGGCATGCGGATTCTCATCTGACCAGCGAGTGAACCCAAGTGAACTGAGCCTCATCAGTAAAGAAAATGTTTCTGTAAAATGTACGATTTCTGTTTACCAAACGGCAAAATTACAATCGCTGAGCGTGATCACTTTCGTGAAGATTTTTAACGGTTTGGATATGGAACGGTTTTGTACCATTTCTGGGAAGTCTTCCATGTAGTGGTTTGATTAATTTGAAGACGAGTTGCAATGCGCCTTGTACTCACAACAGGATTACGCTCTGCCATGTTAAGAACTATTGCTTCTTCTACGGCTACATCAGGACCAGATTGCCTTTCAGATACAATTCTTGCACTGATAAACATTCCTGTTTCACCTGCATTGTTGAAGGCTGTCTGGAGTACATTTAGATCCGGTTATTTTCTGTTGGGGAAATGACATCGATACTCAGAAACTGCACAAGTAGCGTTACCGTTGCACAACCCATAAATAAAAATAATATCTACATATTCCCGATGGGTAAATGTGGCAATCATTGAAATTTACGTTTCAAATTAAATTACCTAAATTTTAACAGCATTTGGGGAGCAAACAATCGTTTTACTTTATGAACGTCAAAATTAATGTGGCAATAACAAATCTGACATTTGCATACAACGCCTACCTACTGAAAATAAAGTAGCAGCTCTTAATAGAAGCAGCATATCGGCACCAACGGTAGTGGGATTCATTTTTCTTGATCAAAATTGGGTGATACCTCTGCAACAGTTGACATATGAGCAGAGCGGTAATATGTAAACATGTATCAGAGCAACATAGTCAAAACAGGGCCATGTGGAGCTACAGAAGCACTACACGACTTAGATCTGATGCCTTTGTATTTAATAGATTGTTCGACATGTAGGATTTCAACAAAATCATATATGCATATAACTTTCCATGAACTCCGGGGTCCCAGATTCTCAATTCTTGCTTTGCCCTGTAACGCATTAGGTGGGCGATATATAATGGATGGTCTTTTTAGGATTAGCTCGTCTGGGGCGTGTTTTGGAATGAATTTGTATGTCAATCCACACTGCTTACTACAATTTAGAAGCATAACAAAGTGTAGTACATATCGCTGCCCAATAGTGCGTAAATAAGATTGTGCCAGACCCCGTAGAGGCCCTCGTGATACTCGGATGTTGTTCGGGTATGCCCTCTCGATCATGGATTGTGTAAACCGGGTTTCGCCTCTTATGTTCTCATGTTAATACAGAAGCTCACTAGACCGGTAACATACATAGACATTCCATCACATGTTCCAGCAGGAGCTATAATCTTGGCAAGACAATCCATTCCATATCAACCGATGCGTTGTAGTGAAAGACAACGCTTGAGAATGCGGCACCTGGAAAACCTTCACTTATCACCGATCTAATGGACTCGCTCTCTCTCTCCCTCATATATATATATATATATATATATATATATATATATATATATATATATATATATATATATATATATATATATATAGCTGGTGCCATTTTAAAAAGACATCAACGCCCTTTCAAAAGAAGTATCAGTAGATCGTATGTTCCATTTTCTATTTTAGCGGTGGGTCGATATACGGTTGAAGTTGCAGTGTTAAAACGGGTAATAAAAATATCCTCCTTCACATATCAAATGACATGCTTTGGTGATTTAAAAAAAATAAGGCGGAACGAGTTATTCCGGGTGTTATTCTAAATGGGACACACTGTAGTAACAATTAGAGTGCCATGTGGATGAAGGTGAAGCCATTCTGCCGTTGTAATGTACCTTTTGGTTTCTTCTTTACATCCGATGCTGCCAATTGCTGAGTATGTATTTGACGCATTTCAGCAAAACCTACATGCTAAAACTAAATTAAGTACATTTCTAGACAGGTATTATCTTTTAGCTTGGTTAAATAGTTAATCATTGGACCTTTGTTTAATCAAAGGCGCCTCTAACTAAAAGCAAAATAGTATATTATCGCTTACAATTCATACAATATAACGTGTCATGTAATATTGTTGCTCTATTTTCTACAGCAAAAGTTCAACAAAAAAGACGAAGACAGAAACCGTCCACCCCATACCCACTATAATAAAAACAGTTTGAAGGTAACTCATTGAGATTAGACGCCTTCGTAGGGAATTTTTGTTAACATTGGATCGCTTCAAATTATTTATCCAGTATTCTATAAGACCACCACTTTTTACTCTCGAAATCATTTCGTTAAAAGACTCCCCCAAAAACAAGTTTTTTCTCATTAAAATAACCATAGGCATTACTGCAATATTCCTTTTAAGGCAGTAAATTAAAGGCAAGTTCTCTTCATCCCAATAATTGTCTAAATAATAATACAAATGAGATGGCTCTAAAATAATGGCGGAGTTTCCATCAGAAACAAGTCTGTCCAACTTTTTATTTGTAGGTGTAAAATCGCAATTGCTTTTGAGAAGCCTTGTTAGGCTAGGATCATCAGCAAAATACCTAATTAGTGATGGGTAACAAAGCAACTTATAATTCCGTTTAAGTATTTCCGCCTCACTGTCAACTTGGTTTTCATAAAAGGGTTTAGTCATGGAACTACTTAGAAAAGAGTTGTAGTATATAGTTATTTGCAAAGAATACAAAACATGAACCACACATATCAGTCTAACAAGAAAAGACTTTAGTTGGATGTTCCCCGTTTGTTCCACTGTAAAAGCATATACGTTTAAAAAACAATTTTTTAGTTTTTTGTAATGTCGATTCGCCTCTGGTAAACTTACAAATAAGCCACAGCAAAAGACTAATAAAAATGTTGTAAACGGAGAGACGAAAAAAGTTTATTAGGCCCAATGCACGCAATACCATCTGCCATTCTGGAATTGGTCTGGCGTGAGGAACACACCATATCAAAGGTTCCGAATGGAAGGTTTCGGAAATATCTACCTTTTTAATCCTGACAGGGGTGATGGAATATGAGGCTGTAGATATGTCTACTTTTTCATTTATTAAATTTAATAATTCACCAGAGGCAGACCCATTTTTATATACATCTCCAGGGGAATATCTAAAGTAGGTAATGTTGGCATCAATTTCTAAATATTTTACCAAGACTTGCATCAAATTAAATTCGATTCCAGCCAACATGCCATTAGATTTTTTATACACCAAAGGTGGGACAAATAACTGTGAAATATTTAATGAGCAATTTTTATATTTACTAGGAAGTTTTTTTTCCACCGGTGTTTTATTTAACACAATGGTACCATTAGAGTAACATTTGCCTATAATGTCTAACAAGTTAAATTTACAAAAGCATCCAGGACTTTTTGAATAAATATTAACTTCGTTAAAAAAACGTTGCGATGGTTTTATTAATACGAAATTAAATATACTCTTTTCTGATAAACTTTTTGCTAATTCTGCTAAGCTTTCTATAATGGTGTCATTAAATGTGGTTGCTACTATAAATTTCTTCGAAGGACTCCAAATTTCTTTTTTTGCAGTCTGGATAAAACATCGAAAGTCGGTCATGCTTGCAAATTCAACAAAAAATGCTTCTTTTCCTAAATTATATGAGCGGATAGTATTTTCTGAAGTTGGATCTACGTTCATAACTGCTACACTTTTTTCTATCATGAGATTCCTTAGAAAATAGGAATCAAACAAAGAATATTTAGTCATAAATTTATTCTTTAAAATTATAGCATTTTCTTTGCCAACAAACTTGTTAAATACGTGTAGAACACAACTCCTGGTAGTATGCATTAGAGTATCTTCTTCAGGAAACAATATTTTTTTACCATAAAAGCATTTTAGATATAATAGCAAGATTACGATTTGTGCAGTAACAAAATTCATGCCAACATTGAAATATTATGTAGAACGACTACTGCCTTAATAGTGTATGTAAAATAAATATATACATATACAGGTAACACTATTGAAAACTGGAAAATTACCTATTTTACCATAATAATCCTAATCGCGAAACAGTATTAAATGATGTTATGTAAATTAGTACAAAACAGACATAAGTATACAATATGAATAATCTAAAAATTGGTATAATAATACCAAGTTACAAAGTAGTTTTGTGGGCCAGTATTTGACTCGATTAACATTAGTTTATGTGTATAAGCAGACACTTAAAAAATTGATACGTCTTCAAAATAAGCACTAAAATAAGAAAAAATAATTTTATAAGTTTGAAATACTGAGATTTTTTAAAGTCGACGCAACTTTTTTTTATACAAAAACCCTACTTCAAACATGCTATTGTATGCAAACTAGAACATATGCAATATGAAGTTAGTCATTAGTTTGTCCTAATTCTTAGATCTAGTGAACTATTTTACGTGTTAGTCCAAATAGTTTATTTTAGAGTCGGTTTCACTTTCTTTAGAACAGCACTTTTGAATTTTTATTTAACTCATATATTGTTTGAACAAGCACGCTCCTAACTGTACTTACTACAATATATCTACTAAACATGTGTGGCTTGTTACATCGGTCTATTTCGCGACTATGGCCAATCATCGACGCCAGGGACCAGTTCAAACCTTAACATCCTGTAAATTCTGTTGAACCCCTGCGCTTCTGTAAGGAGGGTAGCCATCTTTAACGTGACCAACATAATATGGACACAGGACCCACGGCTTTACGCCCCCTCCGAACGGTGGAACGACATTCAACTTGCTCAAATACAATGCAACAACCTCGCTTGATATTAATTTTACAGTATGTACTGAAAAAGTAAAAGGGGAACCCTGGGAATCGAACTCAGTCCTGGGGTTCAGAGGCACACGTTCTTACTACTGAACCACATAACTAAAAATCGTATTGTAGATTCTATTAAGTTCTTGTTCTATGTCCTGAATCACATTCCTGCAGAATGAATATATATATATATATATATATATATATATATATATATATATATATATATATATATATATATATATATATATATATATATATATATATATATATTGTGTGTGTGTTGGGGGTGCCTGTGTGTGCGTGTGAATAGAATATTCAGTTTATGTGACGGTAATATTAATATTTTCTTAAAAAATGTGGTATAGCCGTCAGTTGCAAAATAAAAACTCATCTTTATTAAACTCCCGAGTTTTCGGAATGATTTATTCCATTACAACATAGAATAGTCATCAAGCTCGGCAATTTAATAAAAAGTTTTTATTTTGCAACTGACAGCTATCCCAGAATGTTTAAGAGTATATATATATATATATATATATATATATATATATATATATATATATATATATATATATATATATATATATATATATATTCATTCTGCAGGAATGTAATTCAGGACATAGAACAAGAACTTAATAGAATCTACAATAACTACAATATGATTGACACTCTGCTTTTTTATGTATTACAAATTCGTTACAGAGACGTCTCAATTAATATGTGATAAAGTTATCTACGACATGAGCAAAGGATATTATAATATACTTATATACGATTTTTAGTAGTAGATGTGGTTCGGTGGTAAGAACGTGTGCCTCTGAACCCCAGGGTACTGAGTTCGATTCCCAGGGTTCCCCTTTTACTTTTTCAGTACATACTGTGAAATTAACATCAAGTGAGGTTATGGCATTGTATTTGAGCAAGTTGAATGTCGTTCCACCGTTCGGAGGGGGCGTAAAGCCGTGGGTCCTGTGTCCATATTATGTTGATCACGTTAAAGATGGCTACCCTCCTTACAGAAGCGCAGGGGCTCAACAGAATTTACAGGATGTTAAGGTTTGAACTGGTCCCTGGCGTCGATGATTGGCCATAGTCGCGAAAATAGACCGATGTAACAAGCCACACATGTTTAGTAGATATATTGTAGTAAGTACAATTAGGAGCGTGCTTGTTCAAACAATATATGAGTTAAATAAAAATTGAAAAGTGCTGTTCTAAAGAAAGTGAAACCGACTCTAAAATAAGCTCTTTGGACTAACACGTAAAATAGTTCACTAGATCTAAGAATTATGACAAACTAATGACTAACTTCATATTGCGTATGTTCTAGTTTGCATACAATAGCATGTTTGAAGTAGGGATTTTGTATAAAAAAAGTTGCGTCGACTTTAAAAAATATCAGTATTTCACACTTATTAAATAACTTTTTCATATTTTAGTGCTTATTTTGAAGACGTATCAATTTTTTAAGTGTCTGCTTATACACATAAACTAATGTTAATCGAGTCAAATACTGGCCCACAAAACTACTTTGTAACTTGATATTATTATACCAATTTTTAGATCATTCATATTGTATACTTATGTCTGTTTTTGTACTAATTTACATAACATTATTTATTACTGTTTCGCGATTAGGATTATTATGGTAAAATAGGTAATTTTCCAGTTTTCAATAGTGTTACCTGTATATGTATATATTTATTTTACATACACTATTAAGGCAATAGTCGTTCTACATAATATTTCAATGTTGGCATGAATTTTGTTACTGCACAAATCGTAATCTTGCTATTATATCTAAAATGCTTTTATGGTAAAAAAATATTGTTTCCTGAAGAAGATACTCTAATGCATACTACCAGGAGTTGTGTTCTACACGTATTTAACAAGTTTGTTGGCAAAGAAAATGCTATAATTTTAAAGAATAAATTTGTGACTAAATATTCTTTGTTTGATTCCTATTTTCTAAGGAATCTCATGATAGAAAAAAGTGTAGCAGTTATAAACGTATATCCAACTTCAGAAAATACTATCCGCTCATATAATTTAGAAAAAGAAGTCTTTTTTGTTGAATTTGCAAGCATGACCGACTTTCGATGTTTTATCCAGACTGCAAAAAAAGAAATTTGGAGTCCTTCGAAGAAATTTATAGTAGCAACCACATTTAATGACACCATTAAAGAAAGCTTAGCAGAATTAGCAAAAAGTTTATCAGAAAAGAGTATATTTAATTTCGTATTAATAAAACCATCGCAACGTTTTTTTAACGAAGTTAATATTTATTCAAAAAGTCCTGGATACTTTTGTAAATTTAACTTGTTAGACATTATAGGCAAATGTTACTCTAATGGTACCATTGTGTTAAATAAAACACCGGTGGAAAAAAAACTTCCTAGTAAATATAAAAATTGCTCATTAAATATTTCACAGTTATTTGTCCCACCTTTAGTGTATAAAAAAGCTAATGGCATGTTGGCTGGAATCGAATTTAATTTGATGCAAGTCTTAGTAAAATATTTAGAAATTGAGGCCAACATTACCTACTTTAGATATTCCCCTGGAGACGTATATAAAAATGGGTCTGCCTCTGGTGAGTTATTAAATTTAATAAATGAAGAAGTAGACATATCTACAGCTGCATATTCGATCACCCCCGTCAGGATTAAAAAGGTAGATATTTCCGAAACCGTCCATTCGGAACCTTTGATATGGTGTGTTCCTCACGCCAGACCAATTCCAGAATGGCAGATGGTATTGCGTGCATTGGGCCTAACAAACTTTTTTCGTCTCTCCGTTTACAATATTTTTATTAGTCTTTTGCTGTGGCTTATTTGTAAGTTTACCAGAGGCGAATCGACTTATTACAAGAAACTAAAAAATTGTTTTTTAAACGTATATGCTTTTACAGTGGAACAAACGGGGAACATCCAACTAAAGTCTTTTCTTGTTAGACTGATATGTGTGGTTCATGTTTTGTATTCTTTGCAAATAACTATATACTACAACTCTTTTCTAAGTAGTTCCATGACTAAACCCTTTTATGAAAACCAAGTTGACAGTGAGGCGGAAATACTTAAACGCAATTATAAGTTGCTTTGTTACCCATCACTAATTAGGTATTTCGCTGATGATCCTAGCCTAACAAGGCTTCTCAAAAGCAATTGCGATTTTGCACCTACAAATAAAAAGTTGGACAGACTTGTTTCTGATGGAAACTCCGCCATTATTTTAGAGCCAGCTGATTTGTATTATTATTTAGACAATTATTGGGATGAAGAGAACTTGCCTTTAATTTACTGCCTTAAAAGGAATATTGCAGTAATGCCTATTGTTATTTTGATGAGAAAAAACTTGTTTTTGGGGGAGTCTTTTAACGAAATGATTTCAAGAGTAAAAAGTGGTGGCCTTATGGAATACTGGATAAATAATTTGAAGAGATCCAATGTTAAAAAAAAAGCTCTACGAAGGCGTCTGATCTCTATGAGCTACCTTCAAACTGTTTTTATTATAGTGGGTATGGGGTGGACGGTTTCTGTCTTCGTCTTTTTTGCTGAACTTTTGCTGTACAAAATAGAGCAACAATATTACATGACACGTTATATTGTATGAATTTTAAGCGATAATATACTATTTTTCTTTTAGTTAGAGGCGCCTTTGATTAAACAAAGGTCCAACGATTAAATAATTGACCAAGCTAAAAGATAATACCTGTCTAGAAATGTACCTAATTTAGTTTTAGCATGTAGTTTTGCTGAAATGCGTCAAATACATACTCAGCAATCGGCAGCATCGGATGTAAAGAAGAAACCAATAAGGTAAATTACAATGGCAGAATGGCTTTACCTTCATCCACATGGCACTCTAATTGTTAGTACAGTGTGTCCCATTTAGAACAACACCCAGAATATCTGGTTCCAGCTATTTTTTTCTTAATCACCAAAGCACGTCATTTGATATGTGAAGGGGGATATTTTTATTACCCGTTTTAACACTGCAACTTCAAGCATATATCGACCCACCCCTAAAATTTCAAATGGAACATAGGATCAACTGATACTTCTGCTGAATGGGCGTTGATGTGTTTTTAAAATGGCACCAGCTTCAGGAATTTCCGTCTGGTAATTTCTGAGATAATTGTCTTGGTGTCTATTGTATTTCAACAGCTGATAATTTACACAGGGTTTTCAAATTGATTTTATTAACTGATTATTTACACATATTTTTGAAGTAATGACCACTAACTGCCCTGCAATGATAAAGGTACTGTTCAAATTTTTCACGAAGTGACTAAAATATTTTCGATGTTATCAGCCAACATTATCGGATACTTATTTCATTAATATCTTCTAAATCGTTATGCTTTGTTGCATAAATTTTGGGTTTAATGTGTCCCCAAAAAGAAGTCTACTAGTGTTGGATCTGGAGACCGAGAAGGCCACTCAATGCCCCCCGACCAATCCATCTTTTTACTAAATTTCTTCTTTACCAAACTGAGTTTGGAAATGGAAGAAATTTAAGGATATTTCTTAAAATAATCCTGATTTAGGTCCAGCTAAATATATAAAAAAAATTGATAGCATCAACTGAACAGAACAATTCAGATAATATCATTCGGCATTACTTTATTCAGTAAAGCAACATCGAATACAGTCAATACCTTAGACACTGACCGCTTTCTGATTATATTTTGTTAAATTCTCAGTGTACAAACCCATGGTACAATAATATCAATAAAAAACTCATTATAAGAATCTGTTTTGTTCTATATTTCTATTCTTCATTATCTAACTTTAGCTCATTTTCACAAGTATGATAAAACAAGGTTTATTAATTGTTGTTCTCCTTACTATGCGAGTTCCACACTAAATACAGATGTAGAGACTTCTTCTTTGGCTTCACTTATAAAGAAGTGTCTACATTTGTATTTGGCAAAAAAAAAGATTATTTTACAAAAATAATAAACAATTAATATTAGTAATTGAAAATGTAAAAAGTGATATTAAACATTTCTACTTTATATAAAATCTTTGTGAACGGAATGGTAATTTAGCTCGACACTGGCCCAGGGAGTTATAAGCTAACTTTATATTTAATAAAAGAGTTATTCTATTACTTATATTATATGTTTTTGTCCAATCTGGTATTAATTTTCATAATGCCATTCATCACTGTCCTGTGATTAGGATTATTATTGTAAGACTTCTACTTTTCCTCTTTTCTGTGGTTTTCTTATCTACTTACATAATGCACTTATTACAGGCGAAATTCGAAACAGTTGAAACATCAAAGTCATTCTACAAAATTTAGCAGTAACATTTTGTTACTGTCCAGCGCATAGTATCGCTCTTAAAATTATTGATGTCTTCTGAAGAAACTACTCTACTGTAGACGACTAGGGATTGTGCTTTACACGTATTTAAAAAGTTTGTTAACAAAGAGACTGCAATATTTTTAAGAAATATATTACTGACTAAATGTTTTGGATTCCCATTTTGTATTGAATCTTATGATGGAAGAAAATTTAGCAGTAGTCAACATTGATCCGATTTTAGAAAATACTATCCGGTCATATAATCTAGGGGAAGAAGTATTTTTGTCGAATTTGAAAGCATGACTGACTTTCGACTTTTTATCTAAGTGGTGAGAACGGAAATTTGGAGAGCTTTGTTAAAATTTATAATAACAACTACGTTTAATGACCACCTAAAGGAAATATTACCAGAATTAGCAACAGGTTTACCAGAAAAGGGGTATATTTAATTGTGTAATAATAAGACCCACTGAACGATCTCTTAGTGAGGTCAATATCTATTCAAAACATCTGATTCCTGGGTACTTTTTCAATTTTAATTTGTTAGATATTATAGGCAAATGCTACTTTGATGGTTGGTGGCATTGTATTGAAAACAACACCTTTAAAAAAAACTGCACAATAAATATTTCACAGTTATTTGCCCCACCTTTAGTGTATACAGATTCTAATGGAACTTTGACCGGAATCGAGTTTAATTTAATACAAATCTTGGTGCTATATATGGAAATTGAGCCTAACATTATCAATTTTTTGTATGCACCAGGAGATGTATTTGAAGATGGGTCTGCCTCTGGTGAGAGTTATCAAAGCTAATTGATAAATAAGTAAACATATCTACAGCTGGGCATTCGACCACTCCTGCCAGGATTTAAAAGGTTGATATGTCTGAACCCGTCCATTCACAGCCTTTGATATGGTGTGTTCCTCACGTCAGACCAACTCCAGAATGGCGGATGGTATTGCGTGCATTGAGCTTAACCAATTTTATTTGACTCTTCATTTGCAATATTTTTATTAGCTTTTTCTTGTGGCTTATTTGTACACAAGAAGCGAATCGGCATATTACAAAAAGCTAGAGAATTGTGTTTTACATGTGTATGCGTTTACGGTGTAACAGACAGGCAACATTAAACGAAAGTATTTTCTAGTTAGGCTCGTATGTCTGATTTGTGTTCTGTATGCTTTGCATGTGACGATATATTACAACACTTTTTTAAATAGTTCCATGACTAAACCATTTTATGAAAACCAAATTGATAGTAAGGAGGAAATACTTAAACGCAATTTGAAGTTGCTTTGTTACCCATCAATAGTTAATGTTTGTGCCGATGATCCTAGCCTAACAGGGCTTCTTAAAAGTAGTTGTGATTTCAATACTACAGATATAAAATTAGAAGAGTTCGTTTCTGATGGAAACTGTGCCTTTATTATAGAACCATCTGATTTGTCTTACTTTTTAGATAACTATTGCGATAAAGAGAACTTAGCTTTAATTTACTGCTTCAAGAGGAACATTGTTGTAAGACATATTGCTATTTTAATGAGAAAAAATTTGTTTTTGAGAAATTCTTTCAACGAAATGATTTCCAGAGTAAAAAGTGGCGGTCTTATAGAATACTGGATGAACAATTTGAAGCGATCCAATCTTAAGAAAATTTCCTTACGAAGGCGTATGATCTCGATGAGCTACCTTCAAACTGTTTTTATTACATTGGGTATGGAATGGTTGATTTCTGCCTTTGTATTTTTTGTTGAACTTCTATTGGTACAAAATGAAGCGACAATATTACACAAAACGTCACATTATATAAACTCACAAGAATAATATGTTATTGGTTAGAGACGCATATGCTTAAATAGATCCATCTTTTAATCATTAGATAAAATCAGTTTTAAAATACGTTACTTTCCTATAACATTCATTCCTTGTTTTTAGATAAAGCAAAGAAGTGAGAAGACCGCAAGCGATTGAAAAGTAATCATCTCAAAGCAAAATGTTATTTTCACAAATAAGTAATCATTTTAACTTGGATCTGAAGAAGCAATCATTTTCAGGTCACATGCCTATTAACTCACAATGTGTTTTTTTTAGGTTTTCGGTGTGGTTGATTAGCAATTGTACAACAGGCGAATTGAGCAATTATATATGTTTTTTAGAAATTTCATGCATTTGCGGTGGAGCCAACAAACAACATCCAACTAAAGTCATTTCTTGTTAGATTCGTATGCCTAGTTCATGTTTTGTATTATTTGTAAATAGCTATATACTACCACTCTTTTCAAGGTAATTCCACGACTAAACTCTTTATGGAAACCACGTTGGTAAGGCGGAAGTCGGAAATACTAACACACAATTTTAAGCTGCTTTGTGACCCATCACTAACTAGGCATTTTGCTGATGATCCAAGCCTAATACGACTTCTTAAAAGTAATTGTGATTTGACGTGTACAGATACAAAGTTCGACAGACTTGTTTCAGATGGAAACTCCGCCATTATTACAGAGCCATCTGGTCTGTATTATTTTTTAGATACTTATAGCGATGAGGATTACTTGCCTTTCATTACTGCCCTAAAAGAAATAATGCAGTAACGGTTATTGTTATTTCCCTGAGAAAAAAAACTGTTTTTGGGTGAGACCGTTAACGAATTTATTTCCCGACTAGAAAGTGGTGGCCTTATAGAATACTGCATAAATAATTTGAAACGATCCCATGTTAAAAAAAATTCCCTATGGAGGCGTTTGATCTCCATGAGCTACCTTTAAACTGTATTTATTGTAGTGGGTATGGGGTTGTCAATTTCTGTCATTTCCTTTTGTTCGACAAAAAAGAGCAACAATATTACATAAAACGTCATATAGTATGACTTTGAAACAATAATATACTACTGCGCTTTTAGTTCAAAACATCTTTGGTTTAGAAAAAGGTGCAGCTGTTAATTGCAAGATAATCCCTTCTAGATGTGCTTAATATTGTTCTAGAATGTAGGGATTGCTAAAATAAATCAAATGGGTACATAGCAATTACCAACATCGGGTGTAACGTAAATCTAGATTATTTGTATAAAATTAAATTTTATAGCATATCTTTAGATATATTTTTTGGTTCCCTTTACAAAAAAAAAAGGCCACGGGAAGAACCTTTCCGATGTGAGTCTCCTTTGCGGGATTGTGGCACAGCATAAAAACAGTCTTCTTATGCTGTGTTTGTGACATGTGGGGGTTGTCCACGACTTTAAAATGGGAAACCAACAAGGTAAATCAAAGCGGTGGAAAAAATAACGGCTTAGTCCTCCTCATCCGTGTGGCACTATATTATATTTCACAGGACTAGTGGACCCACAAACTCAACTGTAGTCTAAATGAACTAACATTCAAATTTAGTATAATATATTTATATTACCTCTGTAAAATGAATTAAGAATACATGGTAACATAATTTTTATTTTCAAATTGTTTAATTTTGTTTAACGAAATAACAATAAAATTATAATAATAATTATTATTATTATCAACTTTAACCTGAAGGCTTCTACACTCTCTCAAAGGGAAAGATATACTCATCCCAGATATCTCAGATACCAAAGGGACTAAGCTCAGCTTTTATTATCATCATCGTCATCGTCGTCGTCTTCATCATCATCATCATCATCATCATCATCATCATCATTATTATTATTATTGCGGATTCATTGCCAGGTCTGGCAAGTAAATATGGTACGCAAGGGATTTATTGAGGCCAACTTGAATTCCTGTCTATTGTTTTTAATTAAGAAAAGCACGGGTCAGGCTGCATGTATAAATCAGAGCTGCCTTTTGCATGGTGATGTAGGCGTTCTCTTTTATATCTAGAGCGATAAGAAACGGCTTGAGTGTGACTGGTAGCTCTCCTGTGGCGGCAATCGCTATTGGTCTCACGGTAACTTGCTCCAGTCATCACGTGTCCTTTACGTCTTCAACCAGGGGTAAATATTTCGAGATGTTTCCCTGTGTTTCTACTCTATATTTTCAGGAGATGGAATTGTTATGTCTATAAGGTATGTTTTTTGTGTTTGTTTGTAAAAACTATTTAACTTTGTATTTGGTATGTGCCTGTCTGTGTGGATAGTTCTGTTCCAATATGGGATGTGATCATTGTTTTTAAATTACAGACGCTGGTTGATAAGTGTAATAGGGCATAAAGTAATGGTTCGAATCTACTGGACAGAATAATGTCTGATGTATTATTTTACCAACGTTGTCATGTCGTCCCGTATATACAGTTGGAGTTAGTGTCGGGCATCCGCTGATGATGTGTTCTATAGACTCAGCTGTGGTCGAGCAGGCACGACATCTATCAGAAGTAGCTGTGGGATACCGAACGGCATA
The DNA here is from genome assembly GCA_964006375.1 of Tillus elongatus. Taxonomy (NCBI): domain Eukaryota; kingdom Metazoa; phylum Arthropoda; class Insecta; order Coleoptera; family Cleridae; genus Tillus; species Tillus elongatus. Next base: position 74,468,895 of record OZ023265.1, read on the forward strand.
TTTTTTTCTTGTATTGCCACTACGAAACCCTCGGTCTCCGCGAAGATGTTACCACATTTAAGCCAGCTGAAAGAGGCGTGACGGTCAATGTGTTCTACTGCGAGAGTGTTAGGGTACTTCCCGTTCAGGGGCATTGTCAACCACTGCTCAATTTCTTCGCGGCATAACTGGTGTCCAACTTCCTGGTCCGGGAGGGCACCATTAAGCCTTAGGGGAGTGAGGTCATTGTCGACTGATATTGTTACATTATGTAAGCGACTAATTTGAGCTTTAACGTTAAAATATTTATGCAAGTTCCGAGGTTGCCTCTCGTGCATGGTGGTCAATATAAGGATGCCTCTACCTCCTTCTTACCGTGGCAGGTGAAACCGTTCTACAGAGCTTTTGGGATGATATGACCTGTACTTCGTACAAAGTCCTAGTCTGTCTCTCCAGGGCTTCGGGCTCTGCCTTTGTCCATTTAGTAGTTCCAAATGTGTACACAGCCACCGGAATGATGTATGTGTTGATGGCTCTTGTTTATTGATATCTGACAGACTAGTCTTTGGAATTTGTTTCATCTTTTCTTGCATCATCTCCTTTGTTCTGCTTTTTACAATATTATCTTCTAGTACACAGGTTTGCTCACACCTCGGGTATTTGTACAACTCATTTTCGTCCATTGCTTTCATTTCTCCTCCTTCCGTGTCAACTTGGTCTGTTTCCCCAATCCATTTTCCCTCTTCATTGCGTTTATGCGACACTTATCTGGTCCAAACTCCATTTTGATGTCTTTGGAGAATTTGGCGGTAAGGTTAAGCGACTTATCAAGTGCCTTCCTGGCGGACGCATATATCTTAAGATCGTCCATATAGAGCAGGTTTGTCAAGCTCTCGTCCTATGTTATGGGGTAACCTTGACTGCATATTTTTAGCGCCTCCGACAGTGGGTTCAACGCAAGGTAGAACCACAGTGGGTTCACATTTCTGTATGTGAAAGTCTGTTTTATAGACACTGAGAACGTCTAATAGCCAGAAGTGCGGGACACTATCGAAAGCTTTCTGATACTTAATGTATGCAACATGAAGAGAGCCCTTCGTTTTCTTCGCGTGTATAACAGAGTCTATAACTATTTGCTCCTTGCAGCCCCTGGCGTTTTTGCTGCAGCCTTTTTGCTCCTCTGCTGTTGGAAAGTATGTGTATGCTTATACACTTCTCGGTTATGGTAGATGTCCGTAGTTTGTAGATGGTAGGGAGGCACGTTATCAGGCGGTATTTACTTGGATGAGGTTGTGGTGGTTCAGTTTTGGATAAAAGGTATCTAATACCAGTTGTAAAAAATTGTGGAGTGTCTTCTGGATGTAGGATGAGGTGAGAAAAGAAATTTGCGATCTTCTGATGTGTGACTGTAAGTATTTTGTACCAATAATTATGGATGTTGTTACAGCCTAGTGCCTTCCAGTTGTGTGTTTTACGTATGGCTTTCGTCACTTCTGCCAAGGCGACTTGATGGTCTGTTATTATTGGTATTTTTTCTGTTCGTCTTCCTAATATACTCAGCTCATTGATTGTGCTTTTGTGAGCTTTCCCATATCCCAGACTAAACGGTTAGCATGTTGGCATTATGTGGTGGTGGATTATCCGGTTGCTGTGCGTTGGCTGTAGGTTGAATCTTTAATTCTCTATAAAACTGCCTCTGGTTTGTTGGAAAAAGTTGATTTTCCTATATTAGCGAAGCCGTTTAGTAAATGTTTGCAGTGTTTGCCTTATTAAGTCAAGCACTTCAACAGGACTGCTATTCTCGGCATCATAGTATTTCCTGTAGATATCCTCTGAATCGCGGATGAGTTTGATTTTGGGATTAGGTTACCGCACGTACTGTGTTACCTTTCCCAGCTCCTTTCTATACCTCTCCATTCTATTGACTGGAAGAATTTCCCGTGATGGAGTTTTCTTTTTTGCTTCTGAATGGTGTCCTTAAATGGGTATTGATTATGTAGGTGCAGTGTGGTGACAGCAGCGGTATATACAATACTATGAAGATCTAGAATGTTTTCTGTGTTTTGCATGTGTTGTTCGACCGTTGTATTTATTGTTACCACTATTTGCTTAGTGTTCTTATTTGACCGAAGTTTAGCTGAGGGAAGTTTCTTTGTATGGGTCCATTCCATCGTATAGTGTGTGGAAATGCATAAATGCGTCATAGGCGGCACGTGCTTCTCCAGGAAGGTCAGTGTGGACAGGTGGAGCATCATGTTCCAGCATCATATCTGTTTCCATTCCCGTCCACCCGGCTACTTCTGCTCTAATGCGGTAAATACTTTACCGGTTGATTAGATTCTTGGTAAAGAGGATTGGTCGCTGGTCAAAAATAGTTAGTATGGTCTTATTGGCCAACTCTTGGTATTTGTCTATTACTGTTCTATGCAGCTCTGTCCTATACGAATTGTCTGATGTTTCAAATTTATTAATGAGGGGATAGGAGCGGTATATGAATTCATTTATGTCATCCCTCCACTTAAACCGTTTCCTACCTCTTGATGTACCCGGAAGGGTGGCCTCAGGCAGCTGGGCCTAAGGAGCAGCCACTTCCAGATTCTGTCTCTCTCCTCTATTCAGTATGCTCTGTGACAGATTGGACTGTGTAGGGTCTTGATTACGACCATTATCTCCTTGCCCCAATGCCTCATTATGTGCTCGCCGGTTTAGTCCTCTACAACTGGCGGCATTATTAGTGTTATCCTGTTCGCTATATCCTTGATCCGTATGCGCGTTGGAAAATCCGTTTCGCTGCATGGTGCCACTTGCTTCACCATCACACACACACATACACGCGCATGTTTGTGCGTGTGCTTGAGTGCGCGCGCGCGCACGTGTGTGTGTATCACACTGATAACTCAAAAAATAATGGGTCGATTTTGATCAAATTTGACACGTACCTTTCTTTTGTAAGTGGATTGGATGAGTTCGTTAGCCAGCAAAATCAGACGAGGTTTTCCGGGTAAATTTTGAGTTTTCTTTCGAATTTTTTTTATCACAAAACATTTAAAAAAATCTATGGTAATCAAATTTGGTAGGTAGGTTTACGAGATAAAGGGTAAACTATACACCACAATTTGGATTTATAAGTTACAAGAAAAAAAAGTTATAGAAAATATTTGGTGCCAGATCATTTTTATGAAAATTCACTACCACAACGCACTTGCTGCGTCGAGACTTTTACCATATATGCAGACAACAAAATGGAAGAAAATTAGGAATCCTTGTGAAAGGAATGGTAATTTAACACAACAGTAGCTCACAAAGTTATCATGTAATTTGATATTATTATAAAAGTTTCTATATTATTAATATTGTATATGTTTGTCAAAACTGGTATTGATTTGCATAATACCATTCATCATTGTCTTGTAATTAGGACTATTATCGTAAGATTTATAATTTTCCTTTTTCGGTAGTTTTCTTATATACTTACATAACGTACTTATTACAAACATAAATCGGTACTAGAGTTGAAACAGTAAAGCCATTCTACAAAATATTTGAAATGTTGACATGAATTCTATTAGTGTTCAACTCATAATATTAATTTTAAAATTATTAATGTTTTCTGAAGAAGATACTCGACTGCATACTACTAGAAATTGTGCTTTGCATGTATTTAAAAAGCTTGTTAACACAGGAACGGCGATATTTTTAAGAAATAGATTTCTGACTGAATATTCTATTTTTGATTCCCATTTTGTATTGAATCTGATGAGGGAAGAAAATGTAGCAGTGGTAAACTTTGATCCGATTTCAGAAAATACTATTCGGTCACATAATCTAGGAGAAGAAGTATTTTTTGTTGAGTTTGAAAGCATGACTGACTTTCGACTTTTTATCCAAATCCTAAGAACGGAAATTTGGAGACCTTTGTTAAAATTTATAATAGCAACTACGTTTAATGACCCCCTAGAGGAAAGCTTACTAGAATTAGCAAACGGTTTATCAGAAAAGGGTATATTTAATTTTGTAATAATAAAACGTTCTCTTAGTGAGATTATTATGTATTCAAAACATCTGACATCTGGGTGCTTTTGCAATTTTAATATGTTAGATATTATAGGCAGATGCTACTTTAATGGTAGCATTGTATTAAAAACAACACCTTTTGTAAAAAAACTACCTACTAAATATAAAAACTGCACAATAAATATTTTACAGTTATTTGTCCCACCTTTAGCATATAGACAATCTAATGGAATGTTGACTGGATTCGAGTTTAATTTAATACAAATCTTGATGCAATATATGGAAATTGAGCATAACATTATCAATTTTCGGTATGGACCAGGAGATGTATTTGAAAATAGGTCTGCCTCTGGTGAACTGTTAAAGCTAATTAATAAAGAAGTAGACATATCTACAGCTGCGTATTCGATCACTCCTGCCAGGATTAAAAAGGTAGATATTTCCGAAACCGTACATTCGGAACCTTTGATATGGTGTGCTCCTCACGCCAGACCAATTCCAGAATGGCAGATGGTATTGCGTGCATTGAGCTTAACAAATTTTATTTGCCTCTTCATTTGCAATATTTGTATTAGTTTTTTCTTGTGGCTTATTTGCAAAATCACAAAAGGCGAATCGGCATATTACAAAAAGCTAGAGAATTGTTTTCTAAATGTGTATGCGTTCACAGTGGAACAGACAGGCAACATTAAACTAAAGTCTTTTCTAGTTAGACTCGCATGTCTAATTTATGTTCTGTATGCTTTGCAAGTGACGATACATTACAACTCTTTTTTAAGCAGTTCCATGACTAAACCCTTTTATGAAAACCAAATTGATAGTGAAAAGGAAATACTTAAACGCAATTTGAGGTTGCTTTGTTACCCATCAATAATTAATGTTTTTGCCGATGATCCTAGCCTAACAGGGCTTCTTAAAAGTAGTTGTGATTTCAATACTACAGATATAAAATTAGAAGAGTTCGTTTCTGATGGAAACTGTGCCATTATTATAGAACCATCTGATTTGTCTTACTTTTTAGATAATTATTGGGATAAAGGGAACTTACCTTTAATTTACTGCTTCAAGAGGAACATTTTTGTAAGACCTATTGCTATTTTAATGAGAAAAAATTTGTTTTTGAGAAATTCTTTCAACGAATTGATTTCCAGAGTAAAAAGTGGCGGCCTTATAGAATACTGGATGAACAATTTGAAACGATCCAAGAATAAGAAAATTTCGTTACGAAGGCGTCTGATCTCGATGAGCTACCTTCAAACTGTTTTTATTATATTGGGCATGGGATGGTCGATTTCTGCCTTTGTATTTTTTCTTGAACTTTTATTGGTACAAAATGGACCAACAGTAAATATTACATAAAACATTACATGGTAAAAATTTGTTTTTAATAATGTGTAACTTTGCATGTAGTTGGAGACGCCTGCGATTAAAAAAGATCTAGCTAATAATAATTAGTTGTCTACATTACTAGATACAAGCAGTTTTAAAATGTGTTTTTTTTTTACTTGTGACAAAAGCCTTGCGGAATGGCGTCATTGTAATTTTTTTAATAATGTGTAACTTTGCATGTAGTTGGAGACGCATGTGATTAAAAAAGATAATAATTAGTTGTCCACATTACTAGATACTGGCAGTTTTAAAATGTGTTTTTTTTTACTTCTGACAAAAGCCTTGCTGAATGACGTCGGATTATAGTAAATAAAAACTTAGTACGGGTATCGCGATGGAAAAGCATTTATAGCGAACTATTATGTTTACAAATATTCATTTCAACTTTTATCTGAGAGCCTCGGTGGTTCAGTGGTAAGGACGTCTGCCTCTGAACCGAAGGGTACCGGATTCGCTTCCTAGGGTTCTCCTTTCACTTTTTCAGTACATACTGAGGTCTTTGCATTGCATTTGAGCCCGTTGAATGTATGAACGTTTCGCCCTTCAGAGGGGGCATTAAGCCGTCGGTCCCGTGTCCATGCTATGTTGGGCACGTTAAAGATCCCCACCCTTCTTACAGAAAGGCGGGGGTTCGGCAAAATTTTCAGGATAGTGATTTGTAACTGCTCCCTGGCCATAGTCGCGGGAATAGGCCGACGTTAAAGTACAAAAACAGAAAAAACTTTACTTTACATAATAAATAATAGTACTAATATTAATCATTCCAAAATCAAAAACACGGGTATGTTTTTATTAAAGCCATTTTGTATTCTGTGATAGGATTTGGATAGTCGTTTATTCTTCTATTCTTGTTATGCCATGTTATTACAGTTATAATACGGCATGACATTTGATTGAAAAATATAAAAATGGCTAGCGACTACTAATTTTAACTTCCAAAAGTTACAACAATGTGTAGTGCGACCCTGTCCCACAAAATCTAGTGGTTGACTTGGTACCTATTATTATACAAGCTTCTATATTATTATGAATTATTTTGTATTTACTGCATGATTTATTCTCTAAATTTATTGATCATTATGATTATGGCTATTATTGAGAATTCAATTTATTTGGTCTTTGGGAGCTTTTCGGTTTATCTAAAATCCTGATATATCATACAGGATTTGAAGTGTATTTCCAACCAAAGTCACTTTAGAAAATATTGTAAACTTGGCATGAATTTTGTTACTACGCAACTTATATTGATCACATTGCTTTCACATTTAGAAAGCTTTCCTGCAGGAAAATATCTAATGTTTCCTGATGAAAATGCGCAACTACAAACAATTAAAAATTGTGCTTTATACATATTTAAAGAGTTTGTTCAGACAGAAGATACAATATTTTTAATGAATACATTTGCCAATCGTTATTTCGTTTTTGATTCCCATTTTATGTGGAACCTTATAATAAGAAAAAATGTGGTAGTGTTAAACATAGATCCCACATTGAAAAATACTATCCAGTCATATAGTTTGGGGAAAGAAGTATTTTTTGTCGAGTTTCAAAACATGTCTGACTTCCTATGTTTTATCCAGGGAGTGAGAAAACGAGAAATCTGGACACCTGCGTCTAGATTTATTATAGCCACTGCATTTAGTGATAATGCCTTAGAAGACAACTTAGGAGAAATGGCGAAAAGTTTGTCACAAAGGGGGATATTTAACTTTGTTTTATTAAAGCCATCACAAAGATACTCAAATGATATTAATATTTATTCAAGAAATATGACTCCTGGGTCCTTGTGTGATTTTAGTTTAGTAGATTTTGTAGGTAAATGCTACTCCAATGGTAGTTACGTCGTATGGAATAGATATCCATTTACAACGAGACTGCCTACTAAATTTAAAAACTGCACACTAAATATTTCACAGCTATTTATTCCGCCTTTAGTGTATAAGATATCTAATGGAACCGATTCAACATTAGCTGGAGTTGATTTTAATGTAATGCAAACCTTGGTAAAAAACTTAGAAGTTCAAGGTAATATTACATACTTTAGAGACATGATAGGGGTTATCTATGAAAATGGGTCTTCCACTGGTCAATATTCAAAGTTAATAAACGAAGAATTAGACATTTCTGCAGCCTCCTATACGGTTACTCCTGTTAAGATTAACAAGCTGGATGTATCGGTATCCACCCATTCTGAGCCTTTGATATGGTGTGTTCCTCACGCCAGACCAATTCCAGAATGGCAGATGGTATTGCGCGCATTAGGATTAACCACTTTTGTTTGCCTATCAATTTACAATGTTTTTATTAGCCTTTTGCTGTGGTTCATTTGTAATTTTACCAATGGCGAATCAAATTATTACAAAAAACTAAGAAACTGTTTTCTTAATGTGTATGCATTTACCATAGAGCAAACAGGCAACATAAAAGTAAAGTCCTTTGTTGTTAGACTCGTATGTGTATTTTATATTCTATATTCTTTGCAAATTACGGTATACTACAACTCCTTCTTAAGCAGTTCCATGACTAAACCTTTTTATGAAAACCAAATTGACAGTGAGGCGCAAATACTGAAACATAAGTTTAAATTGCTTTGTGAACCATCATTTGTTAACTTTTTTGCTGATGATCCTAGTTTAATAAGGCTCCTCAAGAGTGAATGTGATGATGCTTCTACAGCAAGTAAATTAAACAAGTTTGTTTCTGATAAAAAGTATGCCATTATTACTGCGCCAGTCGAACTGTATTATTACTCGAATAATTTTTATCATGAAGATGGCGTACCTGTAATCTACTGCCTTAAGCGGAATATTGTATTAATGCCTCTCGTTTATCTAATGAGAAAAAACCTTATTATGGGAGAACGCATTAACGCTATCATTTATGGCCTCAAAAACGGTGGTATGATAGAATATTGGATAAATACCTTAAAACCATCTAAAATAAAAGATTTTTTTCTGCTAAGACGGATGATCTCGATGAACTACCTTCAAACTGTTTTTATTATACTTGCTATAGGGTGGTTGGCTTCCATTTTTGTATTTTTTGTTGAAATTTTCTTCTACAAAAGGAAGCAGGTATAGCGTGATAAGAGATTTTTTCAAGCCGTCGTATCAAAAAAAAAAACATGAACAGAAATGAATTTAACTCCTTGACTGCGTGATGATGTGGACAAATTTTTGCAAGACTTCCACAAACTACGGAAGTGATATTTGGAAACTATATGCACTACAAAATTGGCATTGGTGGCAACTATGAGAGCAACCCATAAAAGGAAGCTTTCCCAAGGATATTACAAGGAAATACGACTACACTCAGCAGCCCTGAAGCCAGCAAAATGGTTACAAAAGTTACCAGTCTTTGTAAAGATTCCCACATCCCCTGTTTTAATTAATTATATAAAGTTTAGGCATGTTTGTGTGGTTCATATTTTAATATTGTAGCTTTTAGGTGTATATATGTATATATACGCCCTCGTAGCGCAGGTTGCTAGGTGCCGGCCTGCTAAGCGAGAGGTCCCGGGTTCGATTCCTGGGCGAGCCAACGAGAAGTTGACTTTGTCTGGAAAATTAGTAAACTAATGAAGGATTGGAAATGAATGTGCTAATGGCCTGAGATGCCGCAGCCAGTAATATGAAATTTAAAATATATATATATATATATATATATATATATATATATATATATATATATATATATATATATATATATATATGTATGTATATATATATATATATATATATATATATATATATATATATATATATATATATATATACCCGGTGGTCACTTTTAACTGGCTCACTATTGAGATCTCTCAAATCATGAAAAATACAGAGTTCGTTAAATTACAAAAAAATGCGCTGTTATATGCTTATTTATTATCTGAAAACTAATTCTGGATATCCTTTATAGTTACTGAAATATTCTGAGAAAACTGAAAACCCATATCTTCTTATTTTCTTATTTTTTAAAATTATTAAATCGAGGGTCGTTAAAAATGGCGACTTTCTATAACTGACTACAAGCCGTCAAGCAGAGAGCTTAGAATGTATCTAGGCCTACTAGATTTAGAGTTTCCGTCGCCGACTTTTTTGTAATGGGCGCCATATTATATTTCTACACTATTAGATATAGTACAAAAATACGAATTCAACTATGTAGCACACACTTTACCACATATCAAAATGTAACTTTCTAAGTGTGTAGAAAATTGAGTTATTAAAATTTGAAGCATTTAATGAAAATTCACTACCATAACGCACTTGCTGCGTCCGAACTGTTTTATTTTAAAGACTGGCAGAGATAGCAGGCCACCTAAGATACTATTAAAGCATACAAATAGACTGCCGACCTAATGTTATATTTATTTTATGTGTATAACGCAACGATTACCGGCAAATGTCAAAAAGATATTACTTGACTCTCCTGAAATGTTCGATTCATTTGATTATATATATATATATATATATATATATATATATATATATATATATATATATATATATATATATATATATATATATATATATATATATATATATATATATATATAGTATTTGTATTTTATTCCTCTAACGTCGGCCAATTCCTGCGACTATGGCCAATCACTGACTCCAGGAAGCAGTGTCACCTCACTATCCTGGAAATTTTGCCGAACCCCCGCCTTTCTGTAAGATGGTAAGCGATCTTTAACGTACCCAATATCATGGTATACTGGACTGAGGGCTCTATGCCCCCTCCGAAGGGCGGGTTGTGCAGAGATTCAGCTTGCGCGAACACAATCTCACAACCTCGATTTGTGTTAATTTACAGTAGGTACTGAAAAATAATTTCAAGATTTTGCTGGGGGAATCGAGCCCAGAACTCTTGAGGCTAGAGGCACACGTCCTTACCACTGAACCACCTAGGCTGCAATTTAATTATAACATGGTAATTTAATTCGAGACACTGAAGTTTTAAATTGAGAGTATCTAAATGCATATGACATGCCATGGCAACGTGATTTGTGTCTATGAAACTTTGTATCGCGGCTTAAAAGTGGTAGTTAACTAAGTTAGCTAAGTCATGTGTGATACATAATTCGATTCTAAATTTGGTACTTTTTCCAACGGTGTAAAAGTACAATATGGCGCCCATAATAAAAACAAAAGTTGCTCATGGAAACTCAGAATCTAGTAGGCTCTGATAAATTCTAAGCCACTCGTAGCCAGTTACGGAAACCTACCAATTTTAGTGACAGTTGATTTGATAAAATATTGGATATCAAATAAATAATAAAATGCAAGCTTTTAATTTTTTCAGAATATATCGAGTTATATTATCTATTCAAAATTTGTCTTTAGATTGAATAAGCATTATATGGCGCAGGTTTTTTTTTCTAATTTGACCGACTGTCTATATCGTGGTTTGGTAGATCCCAATGGTGAGCCAGTTAAAAGTGACCTTGATATATATATATATATATATATATATATATATATATATATATATATATATATATATATATATATATATATATATATATATATATATATATATATATATATATATATATATATATATATATATATTAATATTACATTGGCATTCTCAAATTACTATAACAGAGAATTAACAATGAATAATTATTGGCTTTTTCTAATTTGAGCACACAAAATATTAACATCCCAGTGCGGTTACGGTCCTTGTATACCATGGCTGCATAACAAGCAGTGTGCCATAGATATAGAATTAAAAAGTATAACTGACAGTGTCAAAATTATTGTGCTGCAATTTAAATAATGTTTAATAAAATCTATGTTTCGTAAAGTTTTGTCCAAGAGATCGCAATACTTGTAAAGTAGATCATGCGTGTATGGGGTCCGATAATGCATATGGAGAAATATCGTTTTGTTTTTGAGGATTTAAACTAACGTATTTCTGGATAACATTTGATGGCGATTATGTCTTCGATGGCAGTTTTTGCAACGCAAGGTCAGAAAATTAATGGTTGCATAATATCTAAAATTATTAAATATAAAAAGAGCTAAGGTTTCCCGTGATATTACCATACATTAAAAATAATATGTGGTAATTGTCAAATCGAAATAACCAGATGTATTTTTATTACAACCAACATGTATCCTGTGATACGATTTGGATAGGACACTACAAATTTTAACTTAATATAATAATAGTTCTAATTGAAATAATGTTTATTTGTGATTATAATTATAGTGTGCTATAAATGGAAGCTTTTTCTTGTAGTTTTATGTAACGGAATTTAAAATATACATTATTTAAACTTTAATAAAAATAAATGTCACTTAGTGAAGCATAGTCCGATCCTGTCCTACAAAAGCTGGTGGTGGACTACCTATTATTGTACAAGTTTCTATATTATTTGTACCATATAATTTAGCTAAATTTTTCTTGCATCTACTGCATAATTTATTATCTGGATTTATGAGTCATTATTATGATTATTACTATTATTGTAAAATTATTAATTTTTTTTTGCTTTTGGGGGACTGTTCCTGTTTACTTATATTCCTCATTTATCTTACAAGAGTTTGAAGTGTATTACAAACCGAAGTTCTTTTATACAATGTTTCAAACGTCTACATGACTTTTGTCACTACAAAAGTCATAATAACATTTCTTTCATGTCTAGAATGCTTATATACTAGAAAATATTAAATTTTAGTGAATTTTCTTAGAAAAAAATCTCTATTAGGGAGCTCCCGACTTTTGAATTTTGAACTGGGACCGCTAGAATCAATATCCGTGGTCAGTTTTAATTTTCAGTTTAACCTAATTTTGTACGTAAGTTTACGATATTAAAAGGAAACTATATACCAAAATATATATTTCTATGTTACAAGAAAAAAGTTATAAAAAATATTTGGTACCAGATCATTTCTATGTAAATTCACTACCAGAACGCACTTGCTCCGTTCAGACTTTTTCCTAATGAAGATGGTCGATTACAGATAACTAGAAATTGTGCATACCCATATTGAAAACGTTTTTTCACAGGAAAAATATTATATTTTTAGGGCATACATTTCGCACCAGCTTTTACCTTCTTGATTAAAATTTCATATGGAATCTTATGTTAACAAAAACTGTAATATTAATATCAATAATATTATCTCAATAATTTGCGACATCGGAATTGCACATAACATTTTAATAGATTACCGCGTTAAGAATTTTTTTGCAGAACTTACATGCTCAAGAATGTACGAGGTAAGCGCCAAAATATCCCGACCTGACATGAAAGAAACTCACAATTAAATTAAATTTTTCATTATAGTCCCCCTAACACCAATGTACTTCTTACATCGTTTCAGCAATAATTTGATACCCTTAAAAATATTCTTTCGCTTTGTCCTGAAAATGTGTCCAAACTGCCGCCGCCACCTTTTCGCTGTCACCAAGATAGCGCTTGCGAAGGTCCTTTTTCAAGTTTCCAAACAGCTAGTAGTCACTGGGGGTCATATGGGCTATGCGGAGCGTGGTCAATTTGTTTGAAACCGCAGTCACCAATTGCGGCTTGTGCAATTCCAGCAGTGCACGGGTGCATTGCCATGGAGCAAACGCACGCCCACACGTTTTTTTCTCCCCAATATTGTGTTCTAGTTTATGCAGGAATGTTGCATAGTATGACCCGTTGATTGTGGTGTTGCGTTCTTTAAAGCCTATGAGAAGAACATACCCACAATCCTAAAGAACGCAGCCGTAATTTTTTTGCCAATTGACAGACCTTAAACTTTGTTGGCGGTGCTTCTCCTTTACGCCTTCATTCCATCGACTACCTTTTGCACAAAGGATCATAGTAGAGAACCATCGTTTCATACCCTGTGACAATTGTCTTTAACACGTCCACAGGGTTTTCTCCACAGACGTCCAAAAATGATCTGGCACATTCAACACGATGCTGTCGCTGAACTGCTGAAAGATTGGGGACCCACTAACTTTATTCATGTGTAAATGTTTGTGGGGGATTCCGCGAACGCTTGTATCTAAAAGCCCCGACATTTTTGATAATTCTTTCACTTTCAAGCGTCGATCGTTTAATACGAGATCCCCAATAAGGGGAATCTTGTTATCCGTCACCACTTTCACCGTCCTTCTTGTTCTTGCGTCATCTTTTAACGATTCCTGTCCTATTCGAAACCGTTATGACCAATCTTTTACTAAAGAATAAGGTGGAGGATTTTTCCCATACATACCATTCAGCCGATCTTTGATGCTTTGAGGTGGAAGAACTTCTCTAGTGAGGAATTTAATAACAGCTCTATACTCAATTTTCGTAACTTTTGACATCGTGATAAACAAGTGTCAGTCATAAGAAAACTAACTGGCATAAAATCCATTTTTGTTTTTCCAAGGACTTTTACCAATATCTGACGAAAATTTGACAGGCCGCGATACCCTGCATCTATGTCAAGCCGGGAACTGTTGGCGCTTACCTCTGATGCTTTATGCAGAACTCAAAATTTGCATTTTATAAATCTGAAATAAATACATCATTTTTGGGGCATTGATAAAAAAAGAGGTTACGTTTTGATACATTAATATTCAATACTTGTGAAAGAAATTATTAAAGCAAAAATCCTTGTTCCTTACTTTTAGTAGATATAAACTCACCTGCCGCCATGCTTGTAATTTAAAGTACTTTAAACTCTCACAAACACTTCTTTTTGTACTCTTCGTCTCTTAGTCGATGCTCATCTATGTAGATGAACATTGTTTGATAGTATATAATTAGATTTGTATTTAGAAGTTTGTATTAGTGTGGTGTTGAATCATAGCGTTTATTTATTATACACAAGCAATTTGCTGCGTTAATTTGCTTATAATTAGATTAATTAAACATGTAAACAAATTGTCGATTTCCTAACAAACTATAATTACATGAAGAGATTTGCTAGCTGGTCGTTTTACTTCGTACAACATTGTCAGTTTCCTAATATAAATTAATTTAGTTGATGTATCTCAACGGTAACTACACTTAATTAATCATAATAATAAGGGCTGCAATACAAAATTATGAAATGTATATTTAGTTTTATTTATTAACCCAATTCTAGCAGTGGCGTGCCAAAAGACTTGTTTTAAACAGAATAATATATAATTTTAATTGATAAACCTTTCATTATACAGAATTCTATCTACATTGACGAACAAAATATCCGGCCACCTATAATTTTGTAAATTGTGGTGTTTGATTTGTTTTACCAATTAAGAAGTTTTTTTTGCAAACTATGAAAAAATGTATGTAAACTGTCACCGCCGTTCTACCCTCAAAAAGATAAGCAATTTCTGTAGCTTGCACTGTGAGCAAATCTGATGTGTTGAAAGACATATAGTCTGTAACCAAAATAATAGATAATAATGTCAATGCACTATCCCCAAGTAGCTAGTAAATAAACATCAATACGTTAGTATGTAAACTAACGAATTTTACTGTCGCCGTTGCTGAAATTACGGATCGCATTAAGTCATAAATCAACATGAGCTTAACATGTGCAGATCCACTGTGCCGTAGTGATCTCCAATTGAAGTGGATCCCTCCCTGTATCATAATATCCAACAATAGGCAAATTTTAAGCTTGCAGCAGAAGTCAGTGGCGTTGCATTACATCTATTTTGTTTTATAGATCTTTCGATACATCGATATCACGCAAGTTCTAGAGCTAGTCAGCTCTTTAATAGTTGGCTGGTGTGGTATACTTGCAATATGGTAGGTGGTAGTGGAATTTTCCTCTACGTGATAGTAAAGAATTTTTTCACGCCCGAGGAGGTACTGCTATAAGATATCAGTCACCGCCGCCCTGGGTCGCTCAGACCCCGGCATGGTCACTGCTTCCTGCGCAATGCAACCCGAGGTCACACAGTCATCACACCCACGTGTCGTTTGGCACTACAACTCCGCGAACTGGGACGAAATGCGAGATTACTTTTCCTCATTTCCATGGGCGTCTGTCTGCTTGTCTCATCCTGACCCCTCTGATATCTCACAAAACGTCACCGAAATTATCCAAGCTGGCATGGAATTATTTATTCCACGTACACATCCACTCAAAAGCCCTGGTTCTCTAAATCCTGTGACAAGGCCAGACTTGAAAAGGCCAAAGCTCACAAAAAGGTTCTACACAATCCCAGCCAAGAAAACCGTCAAGCATTTAACGACGGAAGAAACCGCTAGATCCGCATTCTTTCTGAGGCAAAAAACTCGTTTAATAACCACATCAAAAACAAAGTCCTCTTAAGCTCCAACGGCAGCAAACCCTTCTGGACTCTTGCTATTGGGAATAATTTCTGCAAGAGCACGTTCCCACCTCTTGTCTCAGGGGATGAAATTGTTAATGGGTAAGGCTGAACTTTTTGCCTCGTTGTTCGCCGGCAATTCTACTCTCAACCCACCTCCAAATGTTCAACCACCAACAGTCCCCAATGTCGCGCATAAAATGACTGATATCATTTTCAAAACAAAAAAAGTACGAAAGATGCTCTCTTCTCTTAATACCAGGAAAGCCTCTGGCCTTGACTAGATCCCAGCAATTGGTCTCAAAAAATGCGCACCAGAACTTGCTCCTGTCCTGACTCGTCTGTTTCAGATATCTTACAATAAAGGCATATTTTCTTGTAACTGGAAAACTGCTTGAGTACAACCCATCCCCAAGAAAGGATCCAAAGCGCTTCCTAGCAACTACAGGCCTATTTCTCTCCTTTCAGTCGTCTCTAAAGTGATGGAAAAGTATATAAACACCGAATTACTAAAATTTATTGAAAAACACAGTCTAATCCACGACAGGCAGTATGGATTCCGTTAGCGCAGATCGACTGCCGACCTCCTTACCTTTGTCACCCATTCTTGGAACAAGTCTATGGAACTACACGGTGAATCCCAGATTGTCGCTCTAGACATATCCAAAGCATTCGACCAGGTCTGGCACGCAGCACTGCTTAGTAAACTTCCGGCCTATGGCCTACCACCAAAACTCTGTAACTGGACAGCAAATTTCCTCTCCAACCGGAGCATTTCTGTTGTGGATGGCCATTCCTCTAAACTGTATCCAATTAATGCAGGAGTTCCTCAAGGTTCAGCTTTGGCCCCTACTTTGTTTCTTCTTCACATCAATGACCTCCTCTCTAGCACATCCAACCCAGATCACAGTTACGCGGACGACAGTACCCTCCACTCAAATATACAATATTCTAAGCCTGTCTCTCTAGCCCAATTAGATGAGGATCGCAGACTTCTGGAGGGTTCTGTCTTCGTGGATCTCCAAAAAAATTAGACTGGGAAAGTCTCTTGTACAATTCAACCCCACCAAATATCAATTCTTTCTCATAAGAGATACACGAGCCCTAGACCCATCATAATAAACAACCAAGTTATTTAAAGTAATGAATCCTTTTCACTTGTTGGCATTTCTGTGGATCTAAATCTCAATTGGCACCAACATGTCACATCATTTGCAGAAGCGGCTGCTAAGAAATTAGGTTTCCTCTTCCGGGCTCGCAAATACTTTTCACCAGCTAATCTCTATACATTATATACTTCACAAATAAGGCCAAACCTCGAATACTGCCCCAACATCTGGGGTGTTGCTGCCGCTTCTACACTCGCTATCCTGGACTCCATTCAGAAGAGAGCTATACGTCTCATCGGTGACCCTACCCTCACCCAAAGGCTGCCATCCCTTGCCCACCGACGTACCGTTGGTGACTCTCTCTCTCTCTCTTTTATAGATATCTGCACGGGCACTGCTCAGAGGAGCTTTCTTCCATAGTTCCTCCGCCTGCTGCCCCCAACAGATCTACTAGGGGAACAGAGCGAATGCACCCTTTTACTGTCCAGGTTACCAGACATAGAACATCTTGTTATGCCCGCTCTTTTGTCCCGAGGACTTCCAAGTTGTGGAATTCCTCGCCGGCACATATTTTTCCTTCTCCCCCGAACCTCCAAACCTTCAAGTCCAGAATTAACAAGTTGCCTCTTTCCTCCTTGTCGACACCCACGGTACGATAGTATTTAGGCTGTAAGCCCTCGTGGTGTGTTGTTGAAATAAAAAATAAAAAAAGATATCACGATAACATAACGATTATATCATATTTCAAATTCGCCCAAAGCCGAAATATGGGAACTTTTTCAGAAATCGATAACATCACTTCGGCGTCCTATACAGACATTACAGACATGCATACATATTGACATAGATTTTTTAGTTATTTATATGTATTCGCACGAGTCGCTTATGACTTTCGACCACTCTTACACGCCGCAACGGCCTAAACTACGATTATTTATTATTTTGGACACCGACTGTAATGGAATATTCAATAAATTTAACTGTGTGTTATATTTTGTTGGTGATAATAATTGAGTTTTGATAGATGTTTGAACTTTAGGTAAAAATAAACTGTGTGAAGCTAAAACTATTTTTATCGCAGTTTTCTCTGTAACTGTTTTTACATTGTCTAAAAACACAGAAAAAAACGGCAGTAAAAAAGGATCTTACTGTAGGTGTTTTTACATGGACACCTAAGTTTGAAATACCACCTGAAACAATTAGGGAAGTTGGTCAGATTTTCTTAAGCCTTATCATAAGGCTCTGTTCATTCTCAATCTTTCTGTTTTTTTCAGATTTTTTGTAAAAACACACTCCATCTTCTGTAGAACTTTGAATTCCAAACTGCTTAAAAGCTTCTTAGTAGTGTTCTTAAATATAATTACGATTATATTCCTATTATTAAGTGTGATACGCGTGTTAACCTACGGCCCCTTGAACGCTCTGTATAAGTATTATCTGAAAAATGAAGTGTTCAAGCGAGTTTAACTAAAAGCCCCATTTTGCAGTAGTTTATGAAGAACAAGAATTAGCCATAGGTTTAATGGAGTACAGGAGTCCATAAAATTTGACGTGCAATTGATTTATCCGCCTTTAATTCTACTTCACTGGATTATTGGAGTTTATGAAAATGCAGTGTAATAAGCAGCTTATTTTGACTAGCTTATATCTATCTTCTAAGGGATATATTACCCCAGGAGAAAGTATTTATCAAAACAATTTACTATATAACCCCGGGAAATTGAAATAAGGAGGCTTGGAGATAAACTGCATTCAACTTGTCTTAACAATTCATCAAGATATACTTGTTCTCTATATTACACTACCTACTTTTAAAATAAGTTGCGTAAATTCAAGAATTAGCTAAATAAATTGGAAAACTTTGTATTCGCACTTTTTAAGACAAATGTTATTTTTTGAGGTTTGCTTTTAAGTTATTATTAGAAGACGCAAACCGTGGAAAATCTTATTCAACATGTAAAAACAAGGGATGGCTGGTTTCACGTAATCTGAATGGTGCTTTACGTATCAGTTTTTATTGTGTGTTATGTTACTAAAAAGGGCTTTTTACTTTTTTAAAGCGCTTTAAAAACATACTGCCTTTATTAACAACGAAGTGGTATATCGACTGCATTTCCCGATAGGAAAACGCTTTCACTATTGTGCTCTCTTGCGGTTTACTATAAATAACGTTAACTGCTATCCCTGCCTCAAATGCTAATGCCTTGTTGGAACTTTCCCAATAACATCTGATTGGATGTAGCTCTAGTGACCGGGTGCCGATATTATATACACGTCTTACAACGCTACGTAATCCCTATGTATACCCAATTCCTTCCGTACCATAATAAACTGGCTTCTAGGTAACCCCTCCCCCTGTACTATCCGTGTGCCGTTAACACAAGGTTTACTTATAATTAGATCCTTGTTAGTTATAAGGGGCGTTTATTACCTCCCTTCGTACAGTCTTGTCGAGAGTAACGTCTTAGGACATAGTTCAGCTCGTAACTTTGAAGTGCTTACCTCAATGGTCGTACCGTCAAAACCACCAGCTTCCTTCCTTCAACATCGTGATATTGCATACTCACACACACTGTAACTATTTAGGCGTTGTTTCAATGCCCCAAAGGTGAGTGCACATTGGGCTATTTAAGAAAAGAAACTTGATTACAGTGCAAAAATACGTTCGTGTAAATGAGTGACGTTCAATACAACAAATCACTCAATTTTGGTTAGTATCAAATGGTGCTTGATTTACTAAATTTAAAGTATGAGCTTTAGAGCTACAAAGCCAGCGCTTTCACCGTTATTCTGCAATGATTTTGTTTTTAGATCATTGTAACACGATACAACTTCCCCGTCTAGATTTATACAGGTTGTTTTCTTTTTACCGATTTGTTTTATATTCGCCTATGACAAAATTACGACTCTGAGGTAGAAACGGTTATTGTGAGCGCGAACTGCCCCCCCCCTAGACTCTAGACCATATACATATAGGGTTAGTTACAATTTTTATCTGTTTATATATATATATATATATATATATATATATATATATATATATATATATATATATATATATATATATATATATATATATATATATATATATATATATATATATATATATATATATATATATATATATATGAGAAATATTTGGTTCTCGGGTTGAACTGAGTCCAGCATTTGTTACAACCCGAGGTTTCGGTTCTATTTTGGGGCCATTCTCAAGAGGTCAAGGAAAATAACTGGGACCATCTGCCTACTCTAGAGCGGTGGATAAGGGTAGATTTAGTTGTATTTAGATTGAGGCTTCTACCTGACTGCCGACCCGACTAGTGACTCCGATAACGATACATGTAGAAACCCCACTATGACTAATGCAAGACGATCAAGTGGCAGTCAGTGCTGTTTCAGGTCTCGGGTTGAACACACTGAGACTTTAGGGATGATTTCCAGTGAGATTTGGTGAGTAGGCAGATTGAATATCCGTATTTGAACTACAGCAATTCAAGTTACTCTTTCTCACCCCTCTAGAGAGTAGGCATGTTGATAGCTTAGAATTCCTTTTATTTCATATTTCCTTAAACTCTTAAAAATGGCTCTAAAACAGGAGCCTAAACATCGAGTTTTCACCAATTTTGGCCGCTGTTCAACCCGATAACGAAGTGTTACCTATTTAAGGGCCGCCGAGACCATTTCATATATATATATATATATATATATATATATATATATATATATATATATATATATATATATATATGTATGTATGTATGTATGTATGTATGTATGTATCAGAGTACACAGCGACCTGGAAAACCGTAAAAAGGCGGGGAATTTGAAATACCCCCTAAAATGTCAGGTAAATTTGTTGTTTTACTCAAATGTCATGGAAATTGTCCAGTAAAATTTCGTCATTACCAGATTCATTTCTATTTATATTTCACACATATTATATGAATTTTTTCACGGAACTATTTTTTCCACAGCTGCCGTTTGGTATATCAACTGGACCCGCCAATGAATGCAGCGCATGTGACATCATGCGCCGATATAAATATATAGCGTCTTCTTCATCTATCTCAAACCCGTCTCATTCGTTCATCTCACTTGAAATTGTTATCCTTGAATGCATAAAATGTAAAATGCGATCCAGTTATTGGTGCCGTAGAGCTGCGTCGTGTGTCTATTCTATCTTAACCTTTTAATTTTTAGTGACAATATTGCCCATTGGTATATGGATATTTGTATTGTAATTTACAAGAAAAACTTTAGTATCGCAACGCATTGTGAATGATAGTCTAAAGAAATAAGAGGGAGTGGGAAATATAGAAATCAGCGATAAGCTGAAACGGTACCTCAAGAATTCATACCATGAATGTAAAATAGCTCTTGACGAAAATTAGTAAACAACGCTTTGAGATAGGCGAAGCAGAAAAAATAAAACATAATGCAAGTAGAGAAATATCACAACTAGAAACAACACATTGAAAAAATGCAAAAAATGACTGAAGTTTTGAATGCGGTAATTTTGTTTGGATTATTTCCATGGTAAACATTTGAGATGTGATTTATTTTCGTTTTTTATGAAACTTTATTTTATTGAGTCAGAAGACCTGTTTTCATTGCAATGCTTAAACGATAGTTAGAATATGGTTCTGGTAGTTTGATCTCACTCAGATTAAAATGAGTGTAACCTTGTTAAAGTAATTACTGCAAAAACTTGTGATAACTTTGTGATTTAACTAGAGGGTTATCACTTTTCTCTATTAGTTTAATAAAGTTAAGCATATTTATGTTTTTGGTAATGTATGTGTAGAGTTTTTGTCCAGAATTTAAATTTACCTTGTCAAGTAAAAAATACGTGTGTCTTTCATTTCGAGTATTCACTCGAGAGGCCTGAAAATGTCAGAAAATTTAATTTTTGATTTCTGCTGGGTATCTTGATATATATATATATATATATATATATATATATATATATATATATATATATATATATATATATATATATATATTCAGGAAGTACCCAAAAATAGATTTTCAAAAATTTTATGATTTTTTTTCTGACGACCTGAAACGTCAAAATTAATGATTTGTATTTGTAAAGAAACGTAAAGATTCGGATTTTTTATTTTTGGATGGAAAAACATGCGAGGAAATAAAAGTGAAATTGAATGCTGTCTATAGGGACCCTTCACGATCTGTGACACCCGTGAGATATTTATTCAGTCCTCACGGACTTTTTGCAGACGGAGAACGATCATGGACCAGTACTACAGTAAATTATTGGGCCCATTTGATAAAAAAATTTGGGAGGCACGATCCTATTTGGCTACCAAGAAAGTGCTGTTACATCACCATAATGCACCAGCACATTTATCCGGAATTGTCGCGGCCAAATGAATGAACTGCGCTACAAATTGCTGCGCACCCACCGTACTCCCCCGACTTAGCTCTCTGCGGCTTTTTTTCTGTTCCCGAACATAAAACATTGATTTGAGAGGGGGGGGGGGGGTGTCCCTATCGCTCGGGCGAGGAAGTTGTCGCCGAAACACAAGCATATTTTGAAGAGTTTGACAAATCGTATTTTTGGAGGGGTTAAAGAAATGGCAGTAACGTTTGGAAAAGTGTTTCTACCTAAAGGAAATTACGTCGAAAAAGTAAAAAAAAAATTCGGTGAGAAACTTGCGTCTTCAGTCCTAACACAGGTGATTTATTGATTATCGTAGCACCACCAAACTACAGATTCAGTGTGCTAAGATTCGATTTGGTTAAATAATTGCAATCTAGGTTTTTCCGCAATTAAATTTAACATAGTTTGGTAAACGTCGCGTAATATATTCCCTGTTAGAAAATAAAGTTATAAAGGTAAATAGAATAAGCAAAGATGGATATATTACATTTAATTTAGAATTTATAATCAACAGAATGTCACAATTTGATTGACTTATTAAATTGATAAATAGAACAAATTCAAGTGAAATGTTTATAAAAGTCAGCTACTGAATTTTAACACGTATGGATGGATAGATAAAGGGATGGCACTGGAAGGTTATCCATCATCCACAGCCTATATTTAACATAAATAAGTTTAAACAGGTCTAATATTATGCTTAGCATAAGGTGACATGTTTTGTAGGGTAAAACTTATGAAAATTCTTTACTATAACGCACTTACTGCATCCCGACATTCTTGGGTTTAATGTATTGATTTAAACTGCATATGGGAGTCACTAAAAGAAGCAACTTTTTCGAAAATCCTTTTTTTTTTTAATTAAGGCAAAAATAAAAAGAGGAAAAACATCAATATCACAAGAAATAAGTATCCAGTCAAACACATGTCCATACTAAGAAGTCGCACTCTCGTCATAAACGACATTTTTTTAACTGAAATTGGCTAATTAATTGGATTGTCAAAACTTAAATGGTATAAGTTATCAAGTTCAACATTTTTTACTTACTTTGATTTTGTTTTTATTAACTGGTAATGTGATCACGCCATACTACAACACGCACCTTAACGTCAATTAGTGCTCTGTGTCTGTAGGTGTATGTTACCCATCGTAATTTCAATTAGCAAGGGTTGTGAGCTTCGTATTAAATTATAATTAAATTCTGGAATCCAGGCTCGATAAATGAAAGTATTAGAAACACCTAATATACGATAATGGCTTTAGTGATGAATATACTTCATTTACTGTGATATCTGAATCCATTTTAAAACATTACGCAATCTCTTGCAGAAGATTCTATTAATTTTAACCAGTTATTACAATAAAAACTGAACTATTGATGGTCCTAACTGGTGGAGTGAAGCCCTTTAAACAAGCCCGGTTTGACTTGGAATCCATTTCTGGTATTTCAGGTTTTCATTGGCCTTATAATTTTGACTAGTTATATTCATAATATTTATAGATAAGGCTTTTGTAATCCGGGAATCGATTTACCATGCAACCTCTTTAATCTATACACCTTGTATGTGAAAACTGGAACCTGTGATGAGCACTAATAAGTACACTTGGAGAACACCCAAATCACCACAACACGTATTTCAGAGACCTTACGATCGTTTCGTTGACCATGTCAACATCTTCAGAGGAAGAAAAATTCTAAAATAAAAAACTAGCTACCGTGTATTTATATCGCGTCAAAGTAAACGAACTAGTCCGAAGTAAAGTTGTCGTCCAAGAACGATCGTTTGTTTATTGTGTAAAAACAGTAAGAGGTCTAAGACCTGCTTGAATCTTCTGGTCGACAAATTTGTTGTGCCACGCATGATTTGTCCACCGAACCATAACGTAAATGTGCGAGATGTTCACGAAATCTGGTGGCTATGTTTCTCCTAATTTGGCCCACGTATTTAAGATCACAATCTTTGCAACTAATCTCATAAATGCCGGACATTTCCGTGACTTTGTCTTTGTCTTTCGTATTACCCAACAAATTTTTTAAATTACTTTTTGTCGAAAACGTCAAATGTAAATCGGCGTTCTTAAAAATACTTTCCAAGCCCTTTGTGATTCGTGGTTCATAAGGTAAACACACAAATTTTTTTCTCTATTTTAGCTTTCTTAAATGTCGTACATTCAGATATCGTTTTCTTTGTTCTGTGTTTGTTAGCTAATTTTTCTAAACCATCCGAGTACCCGTTATATCTCGCCACTTTTTTTATGTATTTTAATTCGGTATTCAATCTATTTTTACTTTACGGAAATTTGATCAATCTATTTACTAAGAAATTTAAACTAGCCGTTTTTTGTGCAAACGTATGATGTGAGTGATTTTAAGAAAGCCTATTTACATTTGACGTTTTCGACGAAAAGTAATTTAAAAAATTTGTTGGGTAATACGAAAGACAAAGACAAAGTCACGGAAATGTTCGGCATTTATGAGATTAGTTGCAAAGATTGTGATCTTAAATACGTGCGCCAAACTAGGAGAAACATAGCCACCAGATTTCGTGAACATCTCGCACATTTACGTTATGGTACGGTGGACAAATCATGCATGGCACAACATATATGCGAGAATAATCACATCGACAAAAAAAATTTGAAACTTGTCAAAAATGTTAGACATCAAACTATGCTTGATTCATTAGAAAGTATTCTTATATTAAAGTCTATTAAGAAGAAAACTTCATTGAATCGTACGGCACCTTTAATTTCAAGCTCTTTATTTTCTCTTTGCATTTGACCGCTCAAACACTCCAAATTGGTCTGGTAGGATAATAAATTACTGTCATTAACTCGGCCGGTTTATACATATACTAATCTCTTTGTTTGTCTTAAATTAAGGGCCCTTTCGATTTGTTGTATCTATTTATTCAATATAAATACTTTCACGAAGAATTAAAATCAATATAAATATAGTTTTCATGTAGTACTTGATTCAATTATTTATTCTTTGTTAGAGTTAACATGACGAGACAGACACTCCGGGTTTTAGTTTTCTATTTAAAAGAGATGAGTTGAGTTGATGTTGTTTATCTCACCAGATGTCTTTGGCGGCATGTTCCAATATCCACATAGTACATTTCTAGATTGAAAGAAAACGTGCTGAACCCTTGAATAACTCGGGTCGCTTGGACCTATATTAGATAAGGGTCAAGCAGGTCCTAGACCTCTTACTTTTATTACACAATAAACAAACGATCGTTCTTGGACGACAACTTTACTTCGGACTAGTTCGTTTACTTTGACGCGATATAAATACACGGTAGCTAGTTTTTTATTTTAGAATTTTTCTTCCTCTGAAGATGTTGACATGGTCAACGAAACGATTGTAAGGTCTCTGAAATATGTGTTGTGGTGATTTGGGTGTTCTCCAAGTGTACTTATTATGTCAAGGTATATTTTGTTTTAATAATTTACAAATGTCAATTAGTCATCAAAAATGTGGAAACTGTTGAAAATTAGATATTACGTTTCGTTATACCTTTGCTACTTCTTACTTTTTAATCGATTTGTTATTGTTGACAGTGTCCGCGAACGATGTTATGAAATCCTAATTTACAAAGATGCTCTAAAATTATTTTTAAGTAACGTTAATACAGCGTAACTGAGCATGCTCACGGATAACTAACAGTTCACATATGACGGGTTTCACTTCAAAATAAGTTCAACAGTCTCTATGTAATGAAGCTACTGTGTTGCGTAACATGTTATACAGATTGGTCCAAAAGTAATGGCACATGTGTTAGCAACAAAGTGAACTCGAGAAAATACACATATGAAACAATTTTTTTTTTGAAAATCCACTACACACTTTCTATATATACCTATATATACAGTAATAAAGCAATTATGAAGTTTGATGATGAAAGAGTTGCCTAAAAAGATGTTGTGGCACGTAACAAAATTTAAGTTTCTCACATAACGGAAATAGCCGCTTGATACGTTTCATTGAATAAAGATTTAATTAAAATCGTTATTAAGATTCTCTACCATCATGTCATTTGCGACGGGACTTCTTTATAAAAGGCCCACAATATTTTTAACAGGTAAAACCATTGACTGGGGTTGTAAAAAATCTTGCGACATTGTTCTGATACTATAAGTTCTCCTAATTTCTATGCCAGTTTTTAGATTAGTTAGAGGTTAGTAGTAATGGTAAGATTTTTGGAAAATTTCTTCAAATGAGCGCGAATTAGGGCCCCTAGAACCCAAATCCAATATCAGTTGAAAAGTTTATATATATATATATATATATATATATATATATATATATATATATATATATATATATATATATATATATATATACAGCCCCCAAGAAAGTTACGCGACCAGGAGTGAATAGGGGTGTTGGGCGGGGAAGAAGATAAAAAGTAAATGTGAGCGAAAAGTGCGGAAAAACAGCTTAGTTGGATCTCTATAAACTGCCTTTATCCCATTTTGCAGCGATACCTCCTTAAAATTCTGTTTATCCCTCCCAGAATTCCTAACCGCAAGTCCCGTAACTTTCTTGCGGGTTATTCCCAAGAAACTTTTCTTGTTTACATTGTTCTTGTTAATGCATTGAGGGTGGTTGTATGCATGCAAAAGGGGAAGGGGAACCTCTACGACAAAGCAGCGAACCAAGATTTTAAATTTATGTTTAAATTGTTACCCCATTTCATTTGTTTAAAATATTTTTCCAAAAATGAAATTTAGGTTGCCTTGTTTGTCAGTCTTACTTAGAGAACTACAATATTTCATCATTTTCAAAAAGTGTGGATACAGTAAATAAGTGCTGAAAAAGGTTAGGGTGCAGCAAAGACATTATGGTAGAGAGTGTTTGTCAAAATATTTGAAATCCGATAACTCAATTTCCTATTAGAATCTTTAATCTTGTAGCACCTAAGTAAACGCAGCGTGGGTACTAAGTTAAAGAAAAATAACACATTGAGCTTCGCGGGTAACTACAAATTACAAGTAGTTTTTAAAAAACATGTTTTGTTGTTTTGTTTACAAAAACTGATTCGATTGGGTTGACTAAAACAAAACCATCTAAGCAATTAAATGGAATAATACCTGCCTGATTCGGCAGGTACATTCCCTTTGTAAATAAGTAAATTTTTTTCTAGAAAACTTTTGTGACTAATGAAATTTGTAACACAATTTTTTTAAAGAGACTTGGAATACTTACTTATATATCTACCAAACTATAATTTTCTAGCTCCATAGAAAATAGAAACTTATTCAAATAATCGCTAACTGGGACCTCTAAAACCGGTCTCCCAGGTCCATTTAAATTTAAAGAATTAGTTTTAATAATATACCTTACTAATGGTGTACAATTCTTATGAAAATTCGCTACTGTAATGCACTTGCTGCGTCCCGAACATGTTTTTAATGTTTGTTTAGCAGTGGGGATAAAACATAGATAAATGAATTTTAAGAATTTATCAAACGATTTGGTAAGTTAAATGGTAACTTGATTACTATGTTTACACAGTAAAGTCGCTTTCTAATAACTTTCTTTTATCTGACTGGGACGCGAACCTACAACGGAAACAGACGTTTCAAAGGTTATAACTGGTCTCTAGCTGGTTGCTCCAGAGAACCAAGACAACTCAAATAACATTTTTATTCATAAAATATTTTTTTACAATCTAATAAATTTCCTGGTACCAACAACGAAATATAGAGAAGAAGCAACCGTTTCCATTTTGTATACAATATACTTAGTTTACGCCGCTTATTTTTATGGTTAACGTGCAATTTTAGTTATCTTAGAAGGCCATCTTCTAATCTATTATCTCTTGATAATGAATGGAGCCTAATTCGCCCAAGAATGATTTATAATCATTTTCATTTTCACCTAATAAGAATACGTCGTATAACAACTCCAGCATGGCCCCCGTTGATTTATTAACACTCTGATCTAACCTGCCTCTCGAAGACCTTCACTTTACCTCTTGGAAGACCTACAACTTTTGACAGGGAGAACGTGTAAAGAGAGTGAAAGTAAGGGAAACATATAACTGACATTCCATAATCAGAGAGAGGCTGGAGCTGCGAGGTAAGAATACGGGGTAATTCGATCCGTT
This sequence comes from Tillus elongatus, assembly GCA_964006375.1. NCBI lineage: Eukaryota > Metazoa > Arthropoda > Insecta > Coleoptera > Cleridae > Tillus > Tillus elongatus. The sequence goes on from OZ023265.1 coordinate 74,497,164, forward strand.
CCTTTAGCGTGAGCACTTTGCCTCAAGGTTTTCAGGTTTCATGCCTACTTTTACTTGAAATAGCTGGATCTGGTTTAGGCCAATGCAATTCATCACGTGCTAAATACAATAAGATGGAGATACCAAGTAAATTTAGGAGATTTGTAACCATAAAACGAAATTTTAGAAATATTTGCCTCAAGATTAAAATAAATTTATATACATTTGCGGTTTCCCAGTTGAAGTAGTTGATAATAATTGGAGGAGAAATAACTTTAATTGGACGTGGGAAGAGTTTTATTAAAAGCCATTATTCTTGGCGTATATAAGATGGATCTTAATTTGCAGTCGCTTCACGTAAAACGGATTGCATTGCCTAAGATTGGTAAAATTGGAATAATTGCTTATAACTGTTTCAGTTATCCGTAAGAACGGGTAAAAATTTGGTATATCAAAAATAATGAGTCCTTAGTTAACATTTTACAGAAGAAACATTGTAACACAGTTAGAGGTCCACTTAGAGAAGAGACTGCAAAAATAAAATTATTTTTTCCAAAACACTATACTATAATTATTAACATACTTGCACAAAATTAAGTGCCGAAAAGCCTTGTCATTGAAAGCATTTTTTTATTTTGTCTACATTTTTAAGTATTCCACGAGTGTCTTGGGTTCCCCTCATTATTTGCTATTCTAAGCGTTTGCCTTAATTCACCACATACCCTAGCTTGCATAATTTCTAAATCATTAATTAGAATATGTTACAATTTGCCCAAAAATAATGTCTCATATATATATATATATATATATATATATATATATATATATATATATATATATATATATATATATATATACAGGGTGTTGGAAAAATTTCTACAACTTTTAAAAGGATATTTAATTTTTTTCTAATATTTGATTAGACTAATCAAATCGTTTCATGCAAATAAAATATTATTGCCTAAAAGACAAATTATTATTTCGATGAAATAATAATGAATTAAAGGAAAAAAAACATAAAACAACGAGACCGCATGCTACAAAAAGTGATGAAAACGTCATTATAACTGCTAAGTCTTCTCTTTGGGTTTCTTCTACCACTCTGCGATTCTCCCTTACTGTTTCAAATGCGTTTTCTATTCTGCCTAATAGGCATTCGCAAGTATTAACAGGGGTGATATACACAATTTACTTAAGGTATCCTCAGAGGTAAAAAGCCAATTGGTTGATGTCAGGTGACCGCGCCAGTCTATTAACTGGCCCACCATGAACAATCCAGTGATCGCCATAGGCTTTATTTAAGTAGGCACGAACATCAGCAGCAAAATGCGGAGGAGCTCCGTCGTGTAGAAACCACATCCTATTATACCTCATATTTAAAAGAAGCATATCGTTTAGGTAATATAACGGGTCCAATAAATTTGTTATCAATAATACCAGCCCATCGATAACGGGTATTGCGAATTTGTTATTCTCAGACAATGAGAGTTTTCATCTGCCCGTATGTAAATTATGAACATTCATAATGCTTTTGCGAGTAAAAGATGCCACATCCGTAGAAAGTACACATCTTGAAGAATTTATTTTGATCGTTTCTTAGTCTTCTAAAAAAACACCGACAGAACGCTTACCTAGGTGCAAAACCTCTTGGAAGCAATTTTTGCACTGTAGTAAAATGAGAGGGTCTAAGTTTTTGTTCTTACAATGTTTTAAAACCGAGGAGGCTGAAATATTTTCTAAAGTACTAGCTATAGTTCTGGTACTTATTTCGAGATTATTTATTACAGTGTTTAAAATTATTTTCTTCAACACGTACTCTACTACGATGTCTTTCGCGCCCAGAGTCAGCTTTAACAAATCTTCGGGAACCGGTTGCTTTTAAACGTCTGGTTATATTTTGAACAATGCTTTTATTTGAAGTTCTTTTATGGGGGAATATCGGGAGCCTCTCTTGATACTTGCTTAAACCAATATTAAATCTGTCAACTAATTAAAAGAATAATTCACATATGGCATTTTAATGTTAAAGGTAATTTCAAATCACAAAGTCATAGATTTGACAAATAAATTTGACAATATAAGGCACCCGTTACCATGGTGTAACTTTTAAAAGCGGTCTTAAAATTTTTTGAAATAAGAGGTTCAGTAAAAGTCATTAAGCCACATAAACAAATCGTATTAATTGTAACCGTGAAACCAGGGACGCTAAAATCTTAAAAATCTGTGACCAATGGACTAAGCTTCCGAGGTCATCCCAAAAATGCACTCTCTCTCTCTCTCTCTCACACACACACACACACACACACACACACACACACACACACACACACACACACACACACACACACACACACACACACACACACACACACACACACACACACACACACACACACACACACACACACACACACACACACACACACACACACACACACACACACACACACACACACACACACACACAAAACATTTTTCGAATGAGCTGTTTCTTGTATCGAAACAGTTTCTTGGTGGAAAAATACAAGATACAATAATTATTGTGTAATTTGTGTTGCTGAGTTGAGAAACATGCTCAAACCTTTTTAAAGGCAGCGGCTTACTATATTTTTTTACCGATATTCTCTTATCAGCCAGCGAGCAAGCCGGAGATCTCACCGATTTAAAGTTTGAGAATAGGTTGAGGCCGTTTCGACCCCAATGCCTCTAATCACATTCGCTTTACCGGATGAGACTCGTGGGCGACGAGCGCCAGCTATCCTGAGGGAACCAGCTACTAGATGGTTCGATTAGTCTTTCGCCCCCTGGTAAAAAATCAAAATTATATCAAAAAACGTCTCTTACTGGATTCATAGAGTGTACCTATTTCATCCAAATCGAATAAGGCGCTTCAGAAATACAAGTGAAAAACTAATTTAATCTTTTTCAACAGCCTGTATGTCCAAACAAAGCCTTAGAAGACCTATGTTTAAATAACCTTTACTTATTAATGTTGAAAAATAAATACCTGTGGCATATTTAAATACATATACAGGCTGATTGCTGAGAAGCGCTCGTTAGAAGTTTATGACCTTCTCATATGCGATTTTAGAGCTGGAAATTTGTATTCGGCCATTATACGATATTCTCATTCTGATTAAAATAGTTGCACTACTCTAGCACTTCCGGTTATACCGGAGTCGCCGTCAACTTCGTCATTTTAAATAAAACACCCTGTATATTTTTGAATTTTCCGAATGGCGATCCACTTTGGAATATATTTGATGTAGTACTCTCTACACCTAGCGTTATTAGTTTTTGAAATATTAGCGGTTTTCTAAAAATATTTGTTATCGCAGCTCTTTTTATAATTTGATGTAGCTTTGTAAAGTGTAAATCTAGAAAATATGTTTTTGGACAACAGATTGCTCGTAACTATTTCTTGTAAAATCATTGGAATGAATATATATTTTTTCATACAGGGAGTGCGTTTATAACCTGTCAAAATAAGGACATTCAAGCGGGTATAACTTGATTTTTTCAAATGGAATATCCTATATATTTATATCCCAAAGCGTTCTAAATACATAACTCTGCAACTTCTATTAACTATGTCCTATACCTACATAGCATAATTTCTGAGATATTGTTACTTTCCTGAAGTGATATATTCAATATCGCAGCAGAGAATTTTAATTTCAATGTTTTCATGAGATTGGATGATCCAGTTTCTTTTTATATTCATGATGACACGCTGACAATGTAAGAATAGTAATAAAACGTTTGGATGCAGCAAGTGCGTTATGGTAGCGAGTTTTCATTAAATACTTCAAATTTGCAGGTTCGTTGGCCGGGAAACCAGTTTCTTCGGGAACATTATAAGTTTATTTTCGGACAATTTTGCACCTTTTCAAAAAATAAAATTATTTCGATGATATATGGTACATTATGTTTCCCTTATACATGTTATACTGGTAAGCAAATTTGATGCCTGCTTTCTTTAAAAAAAAACTTATTTGCTATTAAAAGCATTTTAATGAAAATTCAGTACCATAACGCACTTGCTGCGTCCATCCTTTTTAGTGAATTTAAAAAAAAAATCACTTATAGAGAGGTATCGATGGTGAGACATTTCAAATGAGCGCGAACTAGGACCCCTAGAACCCATATCCGGGGTCAGTTTCAGTTTTTATATGTTTATATATATATATATATATATATATATATATATATATATATATATATATATATATATATATATATATATAATCAGACTGTAAAAAATATCATGTTATCTGCATAAAAAAGTTTCACTACTTACAAACTATTTCATTGCAAACAAATCAATATCAAATAACAAAAATGAGGATGGTCCTATGTTAGAGTTCTGTGGCACCGTAGGACTAGTAATCAATTCAAATGATATTAAGCTGCTTTAGCTGACAAACTATGTGATTTATGAGTTTAAAAAGATTGCGTTAAAACGGCTAGATTAAATCGATGTTTAACTGAGTTGTAAGTGAAGCAAAGAATCATCTCGACGATCTTAGCAAAATGCAGAGCAGAATTTTAGGACTATAAGGATCGGAAAAAATCGTGCTAATTTCCATAGGTCTTAAAATCGACAAGTTTTGAGACATGAGTTAAATAGGTAACATAGAAAAGCGCAAACAATATTTAAAACTCTGGACGCAGCAAGTGCGTTATGGTAGTGAATTTTCATAGAAATGATCTGGCCCAAAATATTTTATTATAACTTTTTTTTCTTGTAACATAGAAATCAAAATTTTGGTGTATAGTTTACTTTTTATATCGTAAACCTACCTACCGAATTTGGTTATCATAGATTTTTTTTTAATAATTTTTTTTAAATAAAAACTGAAATTTTTCCCGGAAAACCTCGTCAGATTTTTCTGATTAACGAACTTATCAAAGCCATTTACTATATATATATATATATATATATATATATATATATATATATATATATATATATATATATATATATATATATATATATATATATATATATATATATATATATATATATATATATATATATATATATATATATATATATATATATATATATATATATATATATATATATATATATATATATATATATATATATATATATATATATATATATATATATATATATATATATATATATATATATATATATATATATATATATATATATATATATATATATATATATATATATATATATATATATATATATATATATATATATATATATATATATATATATATATATATATATATATAAACATATAAAAATTGAAACTGACCCCGGATATGGGTTTTAGGGGTCCTAGTTCGCGCTCATAGGCAAAAAAAATTTTCAAAATTCAAAAGTCGGGATCTCCCCATTAGTGAATTTTTTTTTACGAAAATTCACTAACAAGAAAATCATGAATTTGGCAAGGTCCAGAAGTCAGCTTATTTTCCAACTATTTTGGTCGCCAGTCGTAATTGGTCTAGTGTCGTCACTGGTAAATGAAAATACTACTTGTTGAGATCTGTATCAACTAAAGGTATGTTGTGTGTGTGTTGTGTTTATTTAACATCGATCTATTTCCGCTACTATGTCCAATCACCGACGCCAGGGAACAGTTTCACCTCACTATCCTGGAAATTTTGCCGAACCCCTGCACCTTTCTGTAAGGAGGGTAGGGATATTTAACATGCCCAACATTGCATGGACACGAGACCGATGGCTTTACGCTCCCCCTGAAGGGCGAAACGTGCAGACGTTCAGCTTGCTTAACTACAATGCCTCAACCTCGGTTGATGTTAATTGTACAGTATGTACTGAAAAAGTGAAAAGTGAAAGGAGAACCCTGGGATCGAACGCAGTATCCTTCGGTTCAGAGGCGCACGTTCTTACCACTGAACCATCGAGGCTCTCAACTAAAGGTGATAAATCATAATCAGCCGTAGGTAATCAACGTTGCTGAAAAATATGGCAAAGCTGACTATTTCTTTTCTACATGTCAGTTTTTAACGACTGTAATGCATGCGGTCAGGTATGCTTCTTTGTGTTTTTTTTGTGTTTTTTTTTGTGTTTTTTTTTTTTGTTTTTTTTTTGTTATATGTTCAGAATTTTTTCAAGCAATTAGAAACTGACAATTGGAAATCAAAAATATACTGTTGATATGCAACGCTGATTTGACAATTTATTAAAAACCTGAGTTCCCTGAATTTTTTCAAATGTACAAAGCGGTAGTGGAAAGCTGGGTGTTGATACCAAAAATTGTTTCTCTATAACGAAGTCAATATAAACTGGTTTGCAATATTTAAAGATGAATTAAATTAAGTTCTGCAAAGTTATTTAAAGATTAAATGTTCAAGTTTAACATATCTGTTGGTGTTATAGTTTCCATATTAACAAAAGGTTAATATCAAACAAGTGAGAGCACATTAAAATTATTCAAAGTTTGTATTTAACAATTTTCATTAAAATTGTACCATGCATAAGATTAATATTTATATCGCATGTTATATGATTAATACAAATAAATATATTTTCAGACCTTTATAAATTAGAAAATATTTTTATTCGCCTAGCTTTAAGTTTGACTTGTATTTTTTAATTTATTATACAATTCTGTTATTTATTTTCAGGTACGCATCACATTGTTTTGAGGCTTTTAATAGGGTAAGTTCCTAATTTGGTATTTTTTTACATGCTGCACAACATAAGGAATAGAAAGCAGTGATTTTTTTTTATTACTGGAGATACACTTTTTTACAAATACGCCCGTATCCGGCGAGTTTAATTTGTTTGCGGTTGAGTATATTAATATACGTTGTATTAAACTTTAAAATTAGTTCAGCCAAACTTCGTTCAATCTGTCGTTAGAGTTATCTCTCCGGCCTAAACGATAAACTGAAAGGCCCATTAAATGAGTGTTTAAACCAATTAAAAAGTTAATAAATCCTGAAGCAAAACGAACAAAATCCAACTTCTAATCCACTAGCTGATTATGATTTTGCTACCCCTTGATTGAATATCGATGCTGAACTGATGTTAAAAACACAAACTCGAACCCTACCGGGATAGACTTATTTCAAGTGTTTACTGACCACTTTCCTCGGTTACCAGTTCAGTTTCTGTTCCGTTTCGACATACTAATTCCATTATCCTGTTTCATTGCAGCTCGACTAGCCCGCTAGTCTTATAAGGTTGCAGTTGCTGTAAATAGCTCATGGTAGCCTCCTTTTTTAAATTGCATGCAGGATTAAAATTGACCTTGAAGTCCATTTAGCTGATACATACAATTGAATGTTTGACTATGTGATGCTTGGACGTTGTAATGAACATTGATATGTACAACTTGAAGAGCAACATTTTCTCCAGTTAATGCAGATATTTTTAAAGGGTAAATTTAGGTTTATTCATTCTTCTGATGACGCTACCTTTTTAGCGAAACGATCGTCATGTGTAAAAAAGTGTTGTCTGGTTCTTCAAAGTGTACTTCTAAACTTCTAAGTGCTCATGCGGCAGGTTCCAATCTCCACTCATATTTAAAACAAATTTGGAAAATGAAAAGGAGTATGTTTTTCTATATGGATAAGAATATCTCAATGTATGGACGGATCATTATACTCCACCCCTGCGTTATGTATTGAAAGGCTAAGAACAATATTTTTTTCAGCATAATAACCTTTAACTTTTTTAGCATATTATTCCGAAGGATGACATTTTTAAATAAATAAATTGTTTCTTTCACATATTCACTTACACTTCATTATCTGTTGAACATATTTTCCTCTCCTAGTCTTTTTAGTGAATTTTCTTAAAAAAAATTCACTAATGAGGAGATCCCGACTTTTGAATTTTGAAAAAATTTCTTCAAATGACCGCGAACTAGGCCCCCTAGAACACATATCCGGGGTCAGTTTCAATTTTTATATGTTTATATATATATATTTATATATATATATTTATATATATATATATATATATATATATATATATATATATATATATATATATATATATATATATATATATATATATATATGTATCACACCGATAACTCAAAAAATAATAGGCCGATTTTGACTAAATTTGGTGGAAAAATTCATTTTGCAAATGGCTTGGATAAGTTCGTTAGCCAGGAAAATCCGCCCAGGTTTTCCCGGAAAATTTTGTGTTTTCTTTCGAAAAAAATTTATATCTCCGGAATTAACAAAGTAAGGGCACTAGTTAGTACGCTAGTTAATATCCTTATAGGTAAGCTACCTACCAAAATTTAGCTATGTAGGTCAGAAGACAAAAAAGTTATAGGCATTTAAAGAAAAATAAATTGGGGTTTTCCTCAAAACGTCAAAGTTGCGATTTAAAACGTCAAAATCGGCAACATTTAGGCAAATAACTTGAATCTAATACGGGATATGGAAATCAAATGTCTCAAGAAGGATGTTTTACAAAGTCTGAAGTCTTAGTTTCAACCGTCATTGTCCTTCATTTTACTAAAATGTTTCCAGAAAATTCATTTCAAATAGACCCTTTTGCTCATGCTTGGCAGTAGCCTTAGCTTTAGAGTTTATCGTTTAATGGTATATAATTTTTGTCGAATTTTCGTAAAAAATCAATAAAGCTCAATATATCCGTTATTATACAAGATATGAAGAAAATTTGTATATATTAATTATAGGGTGTCTTGAGCTACATCTTAAAAAAATATTTCTACAATCACAGGCTGGCCCATAAGTCGTTGGTGATACAAATTTTCTTCTTTTTTTTTTAATCAAACATGCCTTATGTTATTGCATTTTTGAATATTTCAGCGATGCATGTTTGTAAGAAAAAAAATTCGGGACGCAGCAAGTGCGTTATGGTAGCGAATTTTCATTAAATGCTTCAAATTTGAATAGCTCAATTTGCTATTAACCTATAAGGTTGACCAAGAAACGAGTTTTTCCGGGAACACTTTAAGTTTACTTTTGGAAATTTTTGTACATTTTCACACAATAAAGTTATTTTTATGAAACATGGCACATTGTTTTTACTATATAGGTTATACTGGTAACCAAAATTGATGCCTGCTTTCTTAAAAAGGAAACACACATATTTGCAATTAAAAACATTTTTATGAAAATTCACTACCATAACGCACTTGCTGCGTCCAGACTTTTTTAGTTTTGGTAACTGTATATAGTCGCTTGGTGCCAGACCCGCGAACAAGGTGGATGATCGAATTCAACGCTTTTAATGGCAAACATGCGTTAATTAACTTGTGACTTGTAGTTTCTCTTGAGTCTTTCGACATTTTGCGGAGTTTTCTTTTATGGCTTCACGCCACTTATTTATCAAATTGGGATAGTATTGACGATTTATTGTGGACTCTTTTTTTAACCAATTTTTGTGAAGAAGAATTCCCTAATGCGGAGAGCGCGAACTAGGACACCTAGAACCTATATTCAGGGTCAGATTAAATATATATATATATATATATATATATATATATATATATATATATATATATATATATATATATATATATATATATATATATATATATATATATATATAAGCAGACTGAATAACGGTCGTTATTGTTAGTTACCAATATTTAGAGTCTCAGTAAAGGCTATCGAACTCAAGAGATTTATGGGCAACGAATAATGCAAGTTATTTTCTGAAATATGTTCTATTTTTTGCATTTTTGGTCCTCGGGAGTCTAAAAAGAATTACAGCTATCATATACAATTTATAATTATCTTAGAATTACCTAACGAAAGCTGAAGAAAGTAAGAGACGACCTCCTGGTAAGGAACATAGAAATAGAGTGAGGCATCTTACTGTTTTGGTATTCTACACATAACAAACACACAGAACACACCAGGACACTTAAAAACCCGTGGCTGCATGGTCATATCTGTAAGAACATTGTTAAAATTAAAAAAAAATGAAGTGAGAGAGTTTGATGCAACACACGCGGTTTTTGGAAACATGTTGTACGACTGCTGATTTTTACATTTTGTTGTGAAATATGAGGCAGAGGTGCCACCAAAAGGATGACAGATTGAGAGATTTTAATGCTAAAGGTCAGAATAAGCAAAGTAAGGAAGGCAGCTGGTTCCTAGAACCATTGACTTGTGAAACTTCAACGCCATTGACACACCGACCTGAGCTATGCACTAATTTAGGGAGTTATCATTTTAGCAGATTTTTTGTTATATCTGACCGACTGCCAGTGGTAGGATACGCTTAAAAATAGCGTAAAAACACTATTCCATGCTGTTCATGGTGTTAACTTGATAGCCTGAAGGGCAAAGGGCAGAGGCATATTCTGCCGGTCTGATATGAAAGGAGGGAATGCTGGGGCCAGCTATGACGTATATCGATCACCGGGGTACATGTTTCAACATAGATATACATCGCCAAGCGCGACCGACTGAATGAAGAGATTTAATCAAGAAGACATATCTTTGTATATCCACTCACCTGCTGATGGGTAGATGCGCTAAAAGTAGCAGCATAGTGCTACTTCGTATATATATATTTATATATATATATATATATATATATATATATATATATATATATATATATATATATATATATATATATATATATATATATATATATATATATATATACATATATATATATATATATATATATATATATATATATATATATATATATATATATGTATATATATATATATATATATATATATATATATATATATATATATATATATATATATGTATATATATATATATATATATATATATATATATATATATATATATATATATATATATATACAGGTACCCAATATGTATGGAATAATCTTATAACTTTTTAAAAACACCTTGTATAAAAAATGTCTTAAGACAAAAGTGTTTTAACATATATTTATATTATATTTAACATACCTTCTGGTAACCTTGGATTTTTTCTGAAGCCAGTAATTTCGTTGCCATAGTAACCAAGTTTTTTTTTTCAATTGGCAACATATTATTTTATGCTCTTATTTGGGATCAACTCTTTTTTACCGTACGTACGCAAAATTTTTATTGGGTAGCATAACACATTTTTTTAAGTAACCTCAAGATTAAGTACAAATTCTGAAATCCGAATTAAGGAACGTTGTCGACCAGAGGGCCGTGCTTACTGTCAGTCTTGGCATTTGCATTTAATGTCATCTTGTTAACGTTATAAGTGATATGTCGTATTATTAGTTTCCCCATCAGAAAAACAATATCATTTTGGGGTCAGTGTGAACAATAGTTCATTTAAGTGAAACAGAAAGGTTTCAGATTCAAATAATAGTTGGATACGGCGATCGCTAAAGAACATAAATCGAGGCCTCCAACATTTTCAATTAACTGTATTCCAATAGAGAACTAATTACCCAGTCAGTGATGTGTAAAACACTTACGAGATTGAAAGAAAGAAGTACTGTAAAGGACCTGCCGAAACTCGGACCTCAGGATCATGCAAAAAATAACGAATAACCTTAAATGCGTAAGGTCACAACGCTAATAGGACACTTTTTAAAAATCTTGTATTAGTTGTGTCAAGTTAACAAGATGACATTACATGCAAATCTAACATTCCTGAATTCGAATTCCAGCATTGGTACTTAATTTCGAGGTTATTTCAAAAATTTTATAATGCAACCCAATAAAAATTTTGCGCATATATACAGCGACTAAAGGGTTCATCCCAAATAAGAGCAGACAAGAATATGTTGGTATTTGAAGAAAAAAAAAAGGTTACGATAGCAACGAAATTACTGGCTTCAGAGAAAATCCAAAGTTACCAGAAGGTGTGAAAAATATATTTTAAAACGATTGTCTTAAACAGGTTTTTATACAGGGTCTTTCCTATATATAAATTCATTGTTTAAGGAGCGGGGGATAATAGGGGGTTTTATCAGGATAACTGTTAGAATTTGAACTGGACAGACAGTAACTATCTAATTTAATAACAAATGAATAAAGTCTCTTAACAAAAAAGTCTCTTAACAACTATCAAACTAAATCTAAAAAATATCTTTTAATATTTACAAACACCTCTATATATAGACTTACTACTTCTTAATAATACGTAAACATAATTAGTCAGCATTACTCAATACGCTACATTAAGTCATATAGTATTGCAAGCTGCCATCAGCAAACTTGCGTATTGTTTATATTAATATGTGAAGTGATGATGATTTCATTATCAACGGTTACAATAGCTATGTGACCTACTTAACTACATAAAAATTACTCTAATTTATGGTAGCGAATGTTTTTAATTATAAATTTAAATAATATTAAAATATATTTCCACGCCTAGGGACGCCCTCCTGGACAGCCTTCTGTTCCGTGGACACACACACGCACATACACACACACACACACACACACACACACACACACACACACACACATATATATATATATATATATATATATATATATATATATATATATATATATATATATATATATATATATATATATATATATATATATATATATACATATGCATCTCCATATACGGGGTGTTCACGTAAAACTCCCAGGCCACATATATTGGTAACGAGTGGAGATTTTTCAACTTTATAAAAAACAAATAAGCAATCTAATGTATATGCAGTCATATACAGATTTTACGTGGCTCTGACGATGAAAATAAGTATTCGATTGCAGGAACTTAAAAACGTATGTTTTCAGCATCACCTGTCATTTATAACCAATTTTTGTTCTATCAAAAATGTTCGTAAAGTTGACAGATTTCGAGACATTGGAGGTAGTATTGCGAAACTTTGAGAGATTACAACTTGTGGACAGAAAATAATTTTTGTAATCCGTGGAAACTTTAAGACCTGGGTCAATGATGACTTTTGTTTAAAAGCTTAAGTGGAACGCATTAAACGTAATTAATAGGTGGCGCTGGCGTGAAATATATACATTTACCTAATAACTTTTAGCGAAAAAGTAAATACACTACTACATATTTCATGGCAATTGCTACTATTGAAAATTACTTTGTTTTATAAAATAGACCGATTTAGCACAAAACTAACTGTGTGCAAAGCTGACACTATTTGAAAATAAACAAATCTTAAGTGCAGATGTTATAAGAAATATGCCGCCAAACTTCTGTTGAAACATTTTTTTCAACAAATATACTTACAAGTCGACAAGTAGCGGGATCTAGTAGTATTTTTATATCAAACTGCTTACTAAAAGGCTTGTAACTTAAATTTTGCATGCATTTGTGAAGCAGAGTAAAAATCGTACTTGTTCCATTACAATCGTTTTGTATTTTAACTTTAAAATAATTGTAGAGCACAGAAAACGAATACCTTTTTCCGCTCTTCCATACTAAGCGTATTTAATGCTCTGTGTAATTTACTGATACATTTTTTTTTCTTTTCCCCTTTTGTGGGTATACACAGCCACAACGTTACGCTGACCACGAAAGGCGATGCCTTCGGTTCTTTTTTCAAACAAATGTACAGAATTCAGTCCAGAGCAGCTGCGCTTCTGCGGCACTGATAATCACAGATGAGATATTAACCGTAATTACGGATGAAATACAATTCTTTCATGGTTAGAGGAACGCTGTTCATAATTATCTCTGTGATGGTTTTTGCCGTTATTGTTTTACTGCTATAAATAGAAACGTGTATATGTCAGTTACACAAGCTGCAGTGAAGCTGACTGCTGTGTAGTTCATTTACAACAGTCCTGCAGTTGCAGAAAGAAAATGGGACCGGCTTCACATTGGTGGATAAACGGCATTACATCAGGATGAGCCCTTTACTTCGTGAGACATATAATGGTTGTTCGCTGCAAGCTGACGCTTAAATTACATTTTTCTATTGTGTCGGGTATTAAATTAGGTCACAGTGATTTTTTTGTGATAAAAATTATACTTGATTCTTGATGGGCTGGTTTCTATACAGCGCTGCACCTCGTTCATTTTAGTACAAATATGATTTTTAGAAAGCGGTAACAGCTGTGGTAGCATCAAGATTTTATTAATATAGCATGGACAATGATTTATTTTACAATTTTACAACATAAAAAAAAATAAAAATATGCCGCCAAAGTTCACGATTCTAAGGGTTAAATTAAGTTTTTGTTTCAATTGTTAAATACAATTTATTACCAAATGAGCAAGTACACGCTGAATTTATTCACCATCGTAAAGTCTAAAATGCCCTGATTGTTTTTCAGACACTTTACACTCGATCGCACATTAGTAAATTCGAACATCACAGAAGCGTCAGTTTTCAAAATTCAAGCAGCAGATTTCAGAATGCACGCCTGCAAATAATTTGATTTTTTTACGTTTTAAATATCTATATCTAAATTTTTATCGTCACGGTCTACAGGCGATGCAGACAGAAGAGCCAGAGGTGTCTGATACTTTTGTGATTAAATAATTAAGATCGACAGTGATAAATTAATATTCTATAAGACTAACTCCTCGTTTCCAATTAAGACAGGAAAGACAATGTGGACTTGCGTCTTGACCTGGCACCTGACTTTTCGTCTCCAGCATTTCTTTTTAGTGAATTTTCTTTAAAAAAATTCACTAATGAGGAGATCCCGACTTTTGAATTTTGAAAAAATTTCTTCAAATGACCGCGAACTAGGCCCCCTAGAACACATATCCGGGGTCAGTTTCAATTTTTATATGTTTATATATATATATATTATATATATATATATATATATATATATATATATATATATATATATATATATATATATATATATATATATATATATATATATATATATATATATATATATATATATATATATATATATATATATATATATATATATATATATATATATATATATATATATATATATATATATGTATCACACCGATAACTCAAAAAATAATAGGCCGATTTTGACTAAATTTGGTGGAAAAATTCCTTTTGCAAATGGCTTGGATAAGTTCGTTAGCCAGGAAAATCTGACCAGGTTTTCCCGGAAAATTTTGTGTTTTCTTTCGAAAAAAATTTATATCTCCGGAATTAACAAAGTAAGGGCAACCAAATTTGGTACGCTAGTGAATATCCTTATAAGTAATCTACCTACCAAAATTTAGCTATGTAGGTCAAAAGACAAAAAAGTTATAGGCATTTAAAGAAAAATAAATTGGGGTTTTCCTCAAAACGTCAAAGTTGCGATTTAAAACGTCAAAATCGGCAACATTTAGGCAAAGAACTTGAATCTAATACTGGATAGGGAAATCAAATGTCTCAAGAAGGATGTTTTACAAAGTCTGAAGTCTTAGTTTCAACCGTCATTGTCCTTCATTTTACTAAAATGTTTCCAGAAAATTCATTTCAAATAGACCCTTACTCTGATGCTTGGCAGTAGCCTTAGCTATAGAGTTTATCGTTTAATGGTATATAATTTTTGTCGAATTTTCGTCAAAAATCAATAAAGCTCAATATATCCGTTATTATACAAGATATGAAGAAAATTTGTATATATTAATTATAGGGTGTCTTGAGCTACATCTTAAAAAAATATTTCTACAATCACAGGATGGCCCATAAGTCGTTGGTGATACAAATTTTCTTCTTTTTTTTTTAATCAAACACGCCTTATGTTATTGCATTTTTGAATTTTTCAGCGATGCATGTTTGTAAGAAAAGAAATTCGGGACGCAGCAAGTGCGTTATGGTAGCGAATTTTCATTAAATGCTTTAAATTTGAATAGCTCAATTTGCTATTAACCTATAAGGTTGACCAAGAAACGAGTTTTTCCGGGAACACTTTAAGTTTGCTTTTGGAAATTTTTGTACATTTTCACACAATAAAGTTATTTTTATGAAACATGGCACATTGTTTTTACTATATAGGTTATACTGGTAACCAAAATTGATGCCTGCTTTCTTAAAAAGGAAACACACATATTTGCAATTCAAAACATTTTTATGAAAATTCACTACCATAACGCACTTGCTGCGTCCAGAGTTTTTTAATTCATTGTAACTTACGCATTTCACCAGAGATAAGAATAGTGAAGGTCATTTCCTTAAAGACGATTAACAAAAATCAAGGATTTGTTGTGCTGAGCATGCCTACCACGTTGGTACTCTCGCATCGATTGCTCCCAACTGCCATAATATAGTTTAAATATGTATGCAGAAGTGAGAAGTACTTTACTTGTAAACTCTGCATAATTGCTGATAATCAATGTACCGTTATATTAATTCATTTCCATTTGTAGTCATCATACAAGTATCACATTACATATTTATACAGTCCAGAAACGTGTTATTTCCAAAATAGTACTAACAGTTAGTTTTCTAGAACTTCTACTCTTGGTCTACGTCTCACTCTTTTAGTATGTGCAATTCAAGTTTTATTGTTAGAAAGTTATTCTGTTACAGAATATCTCCAACCAATTTTGCGATCTTCCTATCAAGTATTTCAGAAACTATCTTATTTCACTTCTTCTGGCACTCTTGTCTCTCTATGAGTCTGCCTTATTCTAGTCATTTTTATGGATATCTTTATGTTTAAATCTTCTCCTTTCAATAAATTATGTTTACCCAAAGTCCAGCTTTCCAAATCATACATTTCAACACCCCATACCTATGACCTGCTGAATTCTCAAATCAAAATTAAAATGTTTATTAGTGACGAAAGCACCGTTTAGCAACCTTTTTTGTCTTTCGGAAAGTATACTGTTTTCCGAATACACGCGCGTGCATGCGTGTGTGTAGGGGCGTGTGTGGGTGTGGGTGACACCGATAATAAAAACTCTGGACGCAGCAAGTGCGTTATGGTAGTGAATTTTCATAAAAATGTTTTGAATTGCAAATATGTGTGTTTCCTTTTTAAGAAAGCAGGCATCAATTTTGGTTACCAGTATAACCTATATAGTAAAAACAATGTGCCATGTTTCATAAAAATAACTTTATTGTGTGAAAATGTACAAAAATTTCCAAAAGCAAACTTAAAGTGTTCCCGGAAAAACTCGTTTCTTGGTCAACCTTATAGGTTAATAGCAAATTGAGCTATTCAAATTTAAAGCATTTAATGAAAATTCGCTACCATAACGCACTTGCTGCGTCCCGAATTTCTTTTCTTACAAACATGCATCGCTGAAAAATTCAAAAATGCAATAACATAAGGCGTGTTTGATTAAAAAAAAAAGAAGAAAATTTGTATCACCAACGACTTATGGGCCATCCTGTGATTGTAGAAATATTTTTTTAAGATGTAGCTCAAGACACCCTATAATTAATATATACAAATTTTCTTCATATCTTGTATAATAACGGATATATTGAGCTTTATTGATTTTTGACGAAAATTCGACAAAAATTATATACCATTAAACGATAAACTCTATAGCTAAGGCTACTGCCAAGCATCAGAGTAAGGGTCTATTTGAAATGAATTTTCTGGAAACATTTTAGTAAAATGAAGGACAATGACGGTTGAAACTAAGACTTCAGACTTTGTAAAACATCCTTCTTGAGACATTTGATTTCCCTATCCCGTATTAGATTCAAGTTCTTTGCCTAAATGTTGCCGATTTTGACGTTTTAAATCGCAACTTTGACGTTTTGAGGAAAACCCCAATTTATTTTTCTTTAAATGCCTATAACTTTTTTGTCTTTTGACCTACATAGCTAAATTTTGGTAGGTAGATTACTTATAAGGATATTCACTAGCGTACCAAATTTGGTTGCCCTTACTTTGTTAATTCCGGAGATATAAATTTTTTTCCAAAGAAAACACAAAATTTTCCGGGAAAACCTGGTCAGATTTTCCTGGCTAACGAACTTATCCAAGCCATTTGCAAAAGGAATTTTTCCACCAAATTTAGTCAAAATCGGCCTATTATTTTTTGAGTTATCGGTGTGATACATATATATATATATATATATATATATATATATATATATATATATATATATATATATATATATATATATATATATATATATATATATATATATATATATATATATATATATATATATAAATATATATATATATATAAACATATAAAAATTGAAACTGACCCCGGATATGTGTTCTAGGGGGCCTAGTTCGCGGTCATTTGAAGAAATTTTTTCAAAATTCAAAAGTCGGGATCTCCTCATTAGTGAATTTTTTTTAAGAAAATTCACTAAAAAATAATAGGCCGATTTTGATAAATTTTGGCGAGTACCTTCCTTTTGCAAGTCGCCTGGATAAGTTGGTTAGGCAGGAAAACCGGACTAGTTTTTCCTGGAAAATGTTGTGTTTTCTTTCGGGAAATGTTCGAAAATAAAGCTAAGGCGACCAAAGTTGGTACGCGGGTTTATATCATAAAAGGCAAACCATGTACCAAAATCTTTACTCTAAAAGAAAAAAAAGCTATAAGCATTATTAATTTTCTTCTTAAACCGTCCAAGTTGCGATTCGAAACGTCAAAGTTGACATGTTGTAGATAAAGAACCTGAAACTATTACGGGTTATGTAGAATAAATGTCCTAAGAAGCGTGTTCTATAAAGCCTCAAGTTTCAGCTTCAGCAGTCATCGTCCTTCATTTTACTTAAATATTTGCAGAAAATGAATTTCAGATGGACCCTTTCTCTGATGCTTTGGCAGTAGTTTCAGTTATAGGGTTTATTCTAATATTAATATATGAAGAAAAAGCCTCGTATCCCTATTTAAGCACGCTGCGCGCACGGAGCAGTGTGAGATTTTTCATAGTGAAAGTTCATATAAAGAGAAAGATAAAACGCATGTAGAATATGTGTTACAAATAGACTAAAGAATGCTATGTTTTAATTAGACAGTCAGATTCCCAGCGCCAGGTCTGAGCTGACGGTTAATATATTAATCTGTCAATGTTAATCACATATTACTCTATGGTCGAACAGGTGTATATGGATGTGTTCATACGTTCACACTGAATATTAAATACATAAAAGTCGCACTGAGATTATAGAGTATACTCTATGACAAAAGAACATCAGTAATGTTGCAACTTAAAAATTTCATGAATTATGGTCGAATTTCGATCACTGCACAGGTCCACTAGTTTGTATCGAATAACAGATCAGATTACGTGACTAGATATTTTGCGGGTTTTTTTTAATTGGACAAAGTGGGAGTTTTTCATAGTGTGTGGGTGTGTTGGTGACCAGAAAATTATAGAAATGACAGTAAGAACCTTACAGTTTTTCAGTTCCTAAAAAAGTAACTACAAATTTAATGAAGTAATTGAACGTTACGTTTATGAAGGATTTTAGTGAATTTTCGTAGAAACAATTCACTAATATAAGGAGATCGTCAAATTTGGAAAAAATTTCTTCAAATGAGTGCGAACTGGGTCCCTAGAACACATTTCCATATAGATATATATCACACCTTCCTCTTATAAGTGGCTTGGGTAAGTTCGTTAGTCAGAAAAATCGGACCAGTTTTTCCTGGAAAATGTTAGGTTTTCTTCCGGAAAAGTTTTATACCTCTTGAAATAACAATGCTATGACAACTAAATTTGGTATGCGGCTTTATATTATGGAAAGCGAATTACACACGAAAATTTAGATACGTATTAGGTATATAGGTAATTTGAATATATTCTTTCACGGGTATACCAATCAAATTGGAATATTTCTTTAATTTTGCAAATTTTTAGCTTTTTAATCATTCGCATGACCCGCCACTGGTTTCGCATTTTTAATGCCACAAATTTACCTAAACGTCGTTTTTACAACGTAAAAACCTGATCTTCCTACACTTTTATCAACAAACTAAACACTAGACGAAGAAAAGAAGCTCCCCACCAGATGGTCGAATTTTGTTAAATTGACTTCACACTTAAGGGGTTAATGAGATAACATATTTCAAATGAGTGAAACGTACTTGTATAAATTGGCTACCATAACTCAGTTTATACAAACATATTTACATAAAGTGTAGGAAAGAGTTAATAATTATTTACTATGTATTGTAACATGTGATTGCTTTTTGTTTTATGATCGATTTTAAGGCTAAATATCAGAACTTAATTAGTTGAGGTTCTGTATTTTGTGTTAATGTTTTACGATTCATACATTTAATGTAGGTGTAATAATCATTTTCTGATAGGAATGGGCTAATTATAATTGTATGTTGAGAGCTGATTGATTAAATGTCGAAAATGGCTGTTCGTTATGTGCTGAGCAAATGATTGGGTGTTTCTTTTTTAGAAGCATAAAAATTGACACAGGATCATATTTAATATTCTGGAGTTTTAACACACAATCTTCTCGCCTGTATTCTTAATACGAACGCTATCATCCCGACTAACTGAACTATAAAATTTTATAAGGCGATCAGTCTGGATATATGGTCTCGTTAAAGAAAGGGAACGATCCTTTGACTTGGCGTTTGTCTCCTTTTGCTTTCTCATAACAAGTTACGATGTACCTCCTTTTCATTTTAGTTATGGCATTTCTACTCACTTAAGTTAGATAATGATTCAAGTTTATTTTATAGTTGGGCGAATTCGACGTACGTATTTTATTACTAGTAGGATACCTCATAAAACATTCACTAAAACCTTTGGGAAGACATACTCTTTTCCGAATTTTATCTTTAGGGATATGTTTAATGAATCATTAGGAGTTCCGCTATTTTAATATTTTTGTAAATATATAAATTTTTTACTGTGTGATAAAAGCAGTCTGTTTCTTCTGCCATTTGCTTCATCCTACCGCTTCGATCATTAGATACAAAATAATGGACTTTTTCAACATGCTTAGGTAGTCAGTATTCATCTTTAACCAAATATGTATTATTGACTACATCGTAAGCTACGGCAGCTTTTACGAACATTTTGTTGATTTGACCTGGAGTACTAAACTTCCTTGTAGGTACTTGCTCCCTGCTCAATTCAACAATCAATTTCTAACTGATAACATGTAATTACGAATCACTTCACTTAAGCTCATTCAGATTCTCTCTGACTTAGAAATGTCATACTTTGACCGGAATGTGAATACACACCTAGCGTTTGTTTTCTTTTTGTAACTTTTTCTTTACCACTTTTTTGTATTGAGCATTTAAATGTTCCAAATGTTCCCAATCTTCTTGCTGACAGTGAATTAATCTTATGTATAACTCGTCTCTGACTATTTAAAAACTTCGGTGTGATGTTCATAATTTCTGTGGTTATTCTTTCCTTTAAATCGCTCAAATCCAAAGGTTGTGTTTTGTGGATTTTGCTTTTCAGATGTCCCACACAAGACAACAACTCTTCTAAGGCAGGAATGACTTGGTGTCTTAGCAATTCCAAATATCTTTCTTTGTTAACGTCAATGAAAATAGGTCCAATCACATGATCCCAATGATACCAGCCGAAACGTTGACTTTCCCAGGACTTTGAGTGTGGGGATTGTCCACTGCCCAGTATCTGCAGTTTTGCCGATTTACCTCGACATTTAAAACAAGTTTTGCTTTATAAGAAAAAAGTAATTTCTTCGCAATAAATAATATTCGCATTTAGCATATCAAGCATCTGCTCGCAAAATTGTAATCTTCTATCCGAATCACCGTCAATCAGTTCTTCTGTTGTAGTTTATATACATGCATTTTCGCTGCTTGTGAAGTTCTTAAAACAGTTGAATGACCTATACCATTGACACGTACCACCTGACGCGTGGGGATGCTATTTGAAAAAAACAATCAATAAGAGGTGGGGGTCAAATGGTGAGATGTGAAAATTAATAATTAGTACTCAAAGGTGTGAAACAAAAAATGTTGTATTAGAATAAAATTACACGTCCCAAGGTTTTATGTCAATGGGAAAAAAGTTCGTGGTTGTGTCTCTGTGAAGTTTGCCATCCACGATTGGGACTATGGGTCGATTCTATCACTGATCTCCACAGTTATTTTAAATTACAGCGATTGGCAATAGAACTGGCAGCGCTACCAGTTTCGGCGTTTCATATACATTTTGAACTGTAGCTTCCTTGTACATACCTGTATTTCAATTTAAGCATCTACACCAGGTAGAGCTGGTGGAACGTCAAGGCTTAGAGTAATCATGACACTTGAGATTTTCTCATTTACTTTTTTTATATCAGTTATACAATTCGTTTCCTATTACAACCACAATCAGTTTAAATACATTTAGTACAGGCAATAGAGGAGCCCGTTACTCTTGTCCATAATGCACTAAACTACAGGAGTTTTTTTTGATAGATAGGTTCAGAATTACGTACTGAAAGTAAAAACACAAAATCCTAACAAATTACGAGGGCGGAAGTGCCGCCATTTTGAGAAAAACCATTTCGCGCCTATATCTCCGTAATCGTGCACTTAGGCCAAAAATGGAGGACCTCTATTGTAGATAATTGCATTTCTCATCTTTTTTGTTAAATATTTTTTTGCATCACTCACCGTTTACAATTTATACGACTATTAGCATTCATTTATTGACTTTTTTACCTATATCTTGGTTAATAATTGTTTAAGAAATAAAATGATTATAACTTAACTTTTCAAATGATAAATTTCCTACAATTTTTATTGAAAACTTTTTTTGTCTCAAATCAATATTTTCAAAGTTATAACGCGTTAAATGTTGCACTTTTCAATCGACAAATGTTTCTGGAAATATTTTAGTAATATGAAGGACAATGACGGTTGAAGCTAAGACTTCAGGCTTTGTAAAACATTCTTCTTGCAACATTTTCTTTCCATAGCTTATATTGGTTTCAGGTTCTTTGCGTAAATGTTGCCAATTTTGACGTTTTAATTCGCGACTTTGAGGTTTTGAGGAAAACCCTTTTTTTTTTAAATGCATATAACTTTTTTGTCTTTGAACCTACAGACCTAAATTTTGGTGGGTAATTTACCTATAATGACATAAAACCGTGTACCAAATTTGGTTGCCCTTGCTTTGTTATTTCCGGAGATATGATTTTTTTCGAAAGAACATACAACATTTTCCGGGAAAACCTGGGCCGATATTCTTGGCTAATGAAATTATCCAAGCTACTTACAAGAGGAAGGTATTCACCAAATTTAATGAAATATTTGACAAAAAAGATGAAAAATGCAATTATCTACAATAAAGGTCATTACCATTTTTGGTCTAAAGTGCACGGTTACGGAGATATAGGCCGAAACGGTTTTTCTCAAAATGACGGCACTTCCGCCCTCCTAATTTGTAAGAATTTTGTGTTTTCACATTCAGTACGTAATTCTGAACCTATCTATCAAAAAAAACTCCTGTAGTTTAATGCAGAAAAAAAATATCTATTGCCTGTACAAATTTTAGTCAAGTGTTTTTCTAATTGCTGTTAGTTGTGCTTGTGTTTGTAATTATTAATACACGTTATAATTCACCCAACAATTAACTCAAATTTCAACTCTTAGTTAAATTAATGTCACTAATACATTAGAAATCTTTAACACGGAAATAACATTCTGAGTGCATAGGAATTCCACTGAACATAGTTGCGTAAACAACTTTCTTCTTCTTCCCCCAGGGCTCGTCCGCGTCTTTGCCGCCCCGGGAGCACCGCAGCCTTTGGCTTATTGTGCATGCCCTTTGTCTTTTCTACTCCACCCATTTAAAAATCATTGTGCCTTAAACTAGTTTGCACAGCAATTGGTATGGTGACGTTTTATATTGCTCTGTCTCCGGTCTAAGCTGTCCGTAGATCAGTTGTCTTTTGCGGTCCAGAGCTTTACACACGCACAAGATGTGCTGGGTTGATTTCTCCCCCTCGCTGCAGAGTCTGCATGCCAGGTCCCTCTCCAACCGCCCCAAGTACACGTTATAATTCACACAAAAAATTAACTCAAGTTTCAACTCTTGGTTAAATTAATGTCACTAATACATTAGAAATCTCAAAATGGAAATAAGATTCTGAGTGCATATCAATTCCACTGAACATAGTTGCGTAAACAACTTTGGTAAACAGTCAAACTACATTTGAAATGGGTACGAAACACAATCACTGAATGTTCCAGTCGTTTGATCCTTGAAATCCACACTTTACATAAAACAGATTTCTAACTTAGTTTAAGTAAAACTTTTGTTGATGTTATTTAGCATTTTCCGCAAGAGTGATCACATTGCCAGATACAAAAACAGATTGCGGCTTTTGACAAGTTCCGCTTACGATATTCATCATCATCTCTCTGACATGTTATAATGGGTGATCACTCTGTAAATCGTTCCGATATAACAATTCTTCCCTCCCTAGTTTGTTTAGCAGAAATATTTTTGTCCGGTCAATGATAATTACATGGGGTTTGTTGTTTCATTACTACTTTCTTATAAATGTTAAGAAGAGAAAATTTTTAAATAGATCAGCAATATAATTAAATAAATACAGCCTAGTTAGTTCATGTTCTTAGAAAAATGCAACATGAAATTAGGGTATAGGTATAACGTATTTAGCGTTAAACATCAACGTCTTGTTTTGTAAAATTAAGTTACTTCCCGGTTGTGTTTTGAATTGTCATGTCTGGTATTGTTTAAGTCATATATGACTATTTGCATAAAGGCATGTTCCATTTTTGTGAATTTTCATAGAAAAAATTTACTAATGAATAGACTTTTTAATTTTAAAAATAAATCTCCAAATGAGTGCGAACTAGGCCCACTATAAGACATCCAGGGTCAGTATTTTATATATATATATATATATATATATATATATATATATATATATATATATATATATATATATATATATATATATATAAATAAATAAATAAATAAATTGAAACTGACCCCGGATATGGGTTCTAGGGGTCCTAGTTCGCTCTCATTTGCAATTTTTTTTTCAAAATTCAAAAGTTGCGATAACTTTAAGCTTGTCTCGCAGTTGGTTGAACTCGAAACATGTTAAAACTTTATCTTTTTTAGCTTTTTTGTCAACAAATTCTCTAATAAGACAAGCAAAATATAGGTTTTCTGCAACTTGATTTTCCATGGACAGTAAGGCCAAACTGGTCAATCTGGTTTTGATCTGACGCCACTCAATTTTTAGTGAATTAAAAAAAATCACAAATGAGATCCGTGTTTATATATATATATATATATATATATATATATATATATATATATATATATATATATATATATATATATATCGTATCGATAACTCAAAAAATAATGGGCCGATTTTAATGAAGTTAAGTACAGGGTCTGTTCCTTATAATTAGTGCAGCTTCTGCTACTTTTATTCTTGGAGATAGAAACAATCTTTCTGAATTAAAGTTGTAGAAGTTTTCACAAGCTGTGAGAATTTTCTTTTGGAAAAACCAAATTAACATCGCAAAAATGAAAAAATACGTGGCCTCAATTTTTTTTAAATAGAACATGTTATATATGATTGCTCAGAATGGAGGTCCTTTTTCTTCTTATTTCAAAACTATAATCATAAGTGATATTTAAAGGAGCCGTTTTAGAAATATTCCATGTCAATCATTCAATCATATTGATCCTACAGTAATAATTCATGGCCATCTTTGGATACTTTTTCGTGATGATTAATTATTAGTACTGTAGAATCAATATGTTTCACACGATTTTTTTTTCTAAAACGGCTCACTCAAATATCATTTATGATTATATTTTTGAAATCAGAAGAAAACTGACTTCCATTCTGAGCAATCATATATAGGGTATTCTATTTTAAAAAAGTGAGGCCACGTATTTTTTCATTTTTGCGATGTTAATTTGGTTTTTCCAAAAGAAAATTCTCACAGCTTGTGAAAAGTTCTACAACTTTTATTTAGAAAGATTCTCCAAAAATAAAAGTAGCAGAAGATGCACTAATTATAAGGAACAGACCTTGTACCTTACTTTTGTAAGTGGCTTGGGTAAGTTCGCTAACCAGAAAAATCGGCCCAGTTTTGCCGGAAATTTTTTTGGTTTTCTTTCGAAAAATTGTTGTGTCTCCGAAAATAACAAGACTATCCTTATTGTTGTACGCTGGTTTATATTATAAAAATTAAAGTATACTATATACCAAAATTTAGATCTTTTAAGTTAAAAACAAAAAAATTATAGCCATTTAGAATTAGAAGCATTAAAACCTCAAATCACAGCCATGGACAAGCGGCGATACAAATAAAATTTCGCATTTGAAATGGAGGACAGTTAAAAGCCGAATATCTGAAAAGAACGGGAAGGGGCAAACAAATGAGCTACGACTTTTAGGTAATCGCCGTTTGTCCGGTGCTGTGATTTGAGGTTTAAATGCTTCTAATTCTGACTTCACCCATATAGTGCAAGGAAACAAAAGCGACAGTCGATGAAAATAGCCACTATGATAGATTTCTTGTAAAGTTCAGTTCCTGTTATATATAAAAAAAAACTCTGGACGCAGCAAGTGCGTTATGGTAGTGAATTTTCATAAAAATGTTTTTATTGAAAATATGTGTGTTTTCTTTTTAAGAAAGCAGGCATCAATTTTGGTTACTTGTATAACCTATATAGTAAAAACAATGTGCCATGTTTCATAAAAATAACTTTGTGTG
Source organism: Tillus elongatus (assembly GCA_964006375.1). NCBI lineage: Eukaryota > Metazoa > Arthropoda > Insecta > Coleoptera > Cleridae > Tillus > Tillus elongatus. The sequence continues at coordinate 74,523,649 of OZ023265.1, forward strand.
AAAATGTACAAAAATTTCCAAAAGTAAACTTAAAGTGTTCCCAGAAAAACTCGTTTCTTGGTCAACCTTATAGGTTAATAGCAAATTGGGATATTCAAATATGAAGCATTTGATCAAAATTCGCTACCAAACGCACTTGCTGCATCCAGAATTACTTTTCTTACAAACATGCAATATATTTCGATGGAAAATGCAAAAATGCAACAACATAAGGCGTGTTTGATTTAAAAAAAAAGATAATTTGTATCACCAACGACTTATGGGTCACGCTGTGATTGTAGAAATATTTTTTAAGATGTAGCTCGAGACACCCTATAATTAATACATACAAATTTTTTTCATATCTTGTATAATAACGGATATATTGAGCTTTATTGATTTTTTACGAAAATTCGACAAAAATTATATACCATTAAACGATAAACTCTATAGCTAAGACTACTGCCAAGCATCAGAGAAAGGGTCTATTTGAAATAAATTTTCTGGAAACATTTTAGTAAAATGAAGGACAATGACGGTTGAAACTAAGACTTCAGGGTTTGTAAAACACCCTTCTTGAGACATTTGATTTCCATAGCCCGTATTATATTCAAGTTATTTGCCTAGATGTTGGCGATGTTGACGTTTTAAATCGCAACTTTGACGTTTTGAGGAAAACCCAAATTTATTTTTCTTTAAATGCCTATAACTTTTTTGTCTTTTGACCTACATAGCTAAATTTGTAAGTAGCTTACCTATATAGATATAAACACGTGTACCGAATTTGGTTGCCCTTACTTTGTTTTTTTTTTCGAAAGAAAACACAAAATTTTCCGGGAAAACCTGGGCTGATTTTCCTGGCTAACGAACTTATCCAAGCCATTTGCAAAAGGAATTTATTTACCAAATTTAATCAAAATCGGCCCATTATTTTTTGAGTTATCGGTGTGATATATATATATATATATATATATATATATATATATATATATATATATATATATGTATGTATATATGTATATATATATGTATATATATATATATATATATATATATATATATATATATATATATATATATATATATATATATATATATATATATATATATATATATAAATTGAAACTGACCCCGAATATGTGTTCTGGGAGGCCTAATTAGCGCCCATTTGAAGAAATTTTTTCAAAATTCAAAAGTCGGGATCTCCTCATTAGTGAATTTTTTTTATAAAGAAAATTCACTAAAAACAGAACGTAAGTATTTTTGGCCATTTTGGTTTTACTTTTTATAGGTATCATAGGTTTAACGCAGTGTTTTCTCTGAAAGTTCTGCTCCGGTTGTGCAGCCTGCCTTTGCAGCTTCTTTATCTATTTGTTTAGAGACCTTAGGTTGTGGTGTGTCAGTGCACTTTTAAATCTTAATTTACACGGGTTTCTACCTGTTTTAGCAACTTTACTGCTTTTGCATTGTTGTTTTTGCAGCTTGGAGGTGCCTTGACTGAGCTTTGGACATTTTGATGTTTTTAATTTCTCAACTTTTAGCTTTAATTTTATGAATGTAACTGTTGCAGAGCATGTTAGCTTTGACTTTAGTTTATGTTTAGACTTTGCTTGCAGGACTGTTTAGAATTTTGTAAGTGCTTGTATCGTGTGATACTTGCCGACCTACCAGAAACTTTGATTCTGACACAACCACCTTTTGTAATGTTTCTGGAAGCTCCTGAAGATGGCCAGATATATGGGCCGAAACGCGTAGCCTTGTTCTGTTCTTTTTTACCTTGGAAATATGTCTAAGCCAGACGTTGTGACGTTCAGAAATTACATATACTACAACCTATTATGTTAATACAGAGGGTTGCATAACGCAACAAGAAAACCAAGAAAGGTATCGGATTCAAAATATTTAGGGTTGCGTAACGGATTATTTGCGACTATTTGGTGGCATTATCGACATTTTTTAAAACAAACTATTTCTTAAATGGTACCATGGGCCATGCGCCACATTGTCAAATGACCTATAATGACGTTTGTCATTTATTCAATGAGATTCACCCTGACCGCCAACCGCTTAACAGGTCTACACTAAGCTGACTCCACCACAAATTTACTTAAACAGGGCGCGTAAAAGATTCCGTCATGTCCAGCCTCCCGGTACTTGCTACTTTAGATAAAGAGACGCTGGATGTATTGCTTGCTGTACAAGAAACTCCCACAACTTCTGCATTAGAACTTGCTAGAATGAACTAGATCTCCCGACGTTCTGTACAGGGTATTTTGCTCCGGGAAAAGTATTTTTAGTTCATGATGCAATGGAGATGTTTTAAACTACTTTGTTAATTCTGGTGAAGCTGCCTGTACCTTAACGGCAGTGTAAACAGATAAAATTGTCGATATTGGTCTGACAGTAACCTCCAATGGATCGAAGAAATGCATACCCAATATCCTCAAAAACTGAACGTATGCGCCGGAATTGTTAGTCACCATGCAATTGAAACATTCTTCGTTAAGGGACTTCAACAGGTCTATACTATCTAAGATTATTGCAAGAATATATTGTGCCCCGTATCAGATAATTGCTTCAATGTATATTTCCAACAAGATGGCGCCCCACATCTTAAGAGAATACCATAATGTGACATTTCTTAACCGATGTATAGGTAGAAAGGGACCCATTGAATGGCCAGCTAAGTCTCCAGATTTGTCTCCACTCGATTTCTCTTTCTGAGGTAATTTAAAATGCGTCATTTACAAAGATCGGCCTGCGAAGTTGGAACAATTGCGAGACCGAATTTTGATGGCCTTTCAACAAGTACCTAACGGATCACTGCTAAACTCGATTCATCAGTTCGACAAGAGGCTTTACTATTGCCAAGAATTCCAAAGGGCTCATCTTTTTCAATATAGTGAGATGTTACCATTTTCTCAAATAAATTTGATGAAAAGCCGATTGTTTTTATTTTTTTTAGGTAACTTAAAATGATTGATACCATAAAAATGAAGCTGAATACGCTTTTCATAAAGTCGTCGCATAACCCATGTTGCTATTTAAAAAAATTAAAGGGTTGTTGACCCCCCCCCCCCCCCCAGGAGTGCTTCAAAGAATGTCGATGATGCCACCAGATAGGCGCAAATAATCTGTTATGCAACTCTACATATTTTGAGTCCGACGCCTTTCTTGGTTTAAAAGTTATGACCTTATTGCGTTACTAATCCGCGAGCCTGTATAAAAACAAAGAAGTGAATTAGCGACAAACCAATAAATAAACAAATAACCAATAAATAAAGACACACAATACAATGTTCCAATTATTAAATACACTAGTTAATCAGGTTGTTTATTTCATTATTCCTACGAATAATTTAGATACAATAAGCAGAATCCTTAAGTTTTTATTCATCGTTAATCTTTTCGTCCTCTAATCCTTTTGATGGTGCACATAAAAAGGAACATTTGAAGTTGTAGTCTTGTGACATTTGACATATTTTTTTGTAAATAAACTCGATTTGGATCATTTGCTTCAGGATGTTATTTTAGGCGAGTACATTGCACTTCATCATCCGTTTTATTTTTTATTCAATGTGTCTCGGTTCTTATCTTATCTCTGTGTTAATGCCCCATTTGACACGTTACGTCGTCTCGACGCTGCTATTTGCGACTTACTACCGACCTTAGAGATCATCAATTCACGAAAATACTCCTTTCGTATTCCTGTTCCTGTTTACAAATATTTACGGCCTCTATATTTACCTTTTATGAGTCAAAGCAGCAAATATTTTGTTTTTGTAATCACACTCTTAATTTTTGTATAAATAGACCGTGTATTTTGTTTTAGCCAATTTAAAAAAATAAGTTCACTAATGAGGAGATCCCGACTTTTGAATTAAAAAAAAATGTCTTCAGATGAGTGCAATCTAGGCCCCCTAGAGCCCATAACCGGAGTCAGTTCCAAATATATATATATATATATATATATATATATATATATATATATATATATATATATATATATATATATATATATGTGGGTGTGTGTGTGCGCCACACCGAGAACTCGAAAAAAAAATCATTTTGATAAAATTTGGTGAGTACATTCCTTTCGCAAGTGGCTTGGATAAGTTCGTTAGGCCGGAAAAACGGTCCAGTTTTTTCCTGGAAAATTTTAAGTTTTCTTTAGGAAAATTTTTCTTTTTCTCGGGAAATAACAAAGTTAGGTCAACCAAATTTGGTACAAACTTATATTATAAAAGGTAAACTACGTACTAAAATTTAGTAGGTTAAAAGGAAAAAAAAGAGGCTTATAAAGAAAACGTTTTTGTGGTTTTCCATTTAAAACCTCAAAGTCGCGATTTGAAACGTCAAAATTGGCAACTTTTAGGCAAATAACCTAAAAGAAATACGGGTTATGTTGAGAAAACGTTCCAAAAAGAGTGTTTTACAATCCCTTAAGGTTCGGCTTGAACCGTCATTGTCCTTCATCTTACTAAAATATTTCCAGAAAATTCATTGCAAATAGACCCTTTCTCTGGTGCTTTGGCAGTAGGTTTAGTTATGGAGTTTATGGTTTAATGGCGTATAAGTTTGTGCGATTTTCGTAGGAAAAATTCGCTAATGAGGAGAATGCGACTTTTGTATTCTGACAAGATACATATACAGGGTGATGCATTTCTACGGTAAAACTCAATATATCCGTTATTATACAAGATAATAGATAATTTTATGGTATCTTGAGCTGCATCTTACAAAATTATTTTAACAATCACAGGGTCCATAAGTCGTTGGTGATACAAATTTTCTATTTTTTCGACCACTCCTCATATCATTGCATTTTTCATTTTCATCGAATTAAAATGCATTTTTTGCGGGGAAAAAATTTAATAGCGCTCATCGTTTTCAATTGTTTTGCAACTTTTCAGATTTTTGGCATACATCAAAAATTACGATTACCGCGTTTTAACCAGTAGTCCTATAAAACTGATGCATTCAGATAGGTCCTGTGTGTGTGTGTTGTGTTTCTTTAACGTCGGTCTATTTCCGCTACTATGACCAATCACCGACGCCAGGGAGCAGTTTCACATCACTATCCTGGAAATTTTGCCGAACCCCTCCCTTCTGTAAGGAAGGTATGGATCTTTAACGTGCCGAACATCGCAAGGACAAGTGACCCGCGGCACTACGCCCCATCCGAAGGGTGAAACGTGCAGAAGTTCAGCTTGCTCAAATACAATGCCACAGCCTCGGTCGCTGCTAATTGTACAGTAAGTACTGAAAAAGTGAAAGGAAAACCCTGGGATCGACCCCAGTACCCTTCGGTTCGGAGGCGCACGTTCTTACCACCGAACCACCGAGGCCCTAGAGAGAGGTCTTCGTTTATATTATTCGTCGAAAAAATCTCTCAAATAATGACTGAATTTAAAAAAAGTCAAACTGCCGTAACTCAGTTGTTTCAAAAGGAACAGCCTGTATTTTCTGTTTCAGAGGTGAATGCATAATAATATAATATATTGATGTTTAATAAGTTATTGTAAAAAAATGTTTTCTGATTTTCGTGAAAATACAATTTTTTCACGAAAATCAGAAGAAAAAATTTCCTGCTTTTTTTTGTCGAAAAACTGTTTGGGATTAAATTGCTTGAAGGTTTGTTGGTCAGGAAAACCGGACCAGTTTTCCGGTAACATTTTAAGTCTATTTTCGGAAAATTTTGGTACCTTTTTCAAACAATAAAGTTATGTCTATGAAATGTGATACGTTGTTTCTACTACATAGGTTATACTAGTAACCAAATTTGATGCCGGCTTTTATTAAAAAGTCTGGCCTTAGCAAATGTTTTTTATAATTTTTGTTCTTGTAACATAGAAATCTAAATTTTGGTGTATAGTTTACTTTTTAAATGATAATCCTACGTATTAAATTTAGTTACCATAGCTTTATATATATATATATATATATATATATATATATATATATATATATATATATATATATATATATATATATATAAGTTGAAACTGACTCCGGATATGGGTTTTAGGGATCCTAGTTCGCGCTCATTTGGAAAAACTGTTTCAAAATTCAAAAGTCGGGATCTCCGCATTAGTGAATTTTTTACGAAAATTCACTAAAACGACATGAATACTATAAAAAACATTTTTAGGGCAATTCACTACCGCACTTGGTCCGTCCCAACTTTATAATAAAATATGTTTCGTGTATCATGTCCTATACCTATATTCAACTGTTTACGAATTATTGACAATTGAAAATTAGGCATTTTATATGAAAATCGAAATAAAAATCGAATTGACAGTGCGTTTTTTTTTCGATACCGCTTTTTCGGGACGCTCTGTAAAAATATAAATAAAGTCCGGAATAATAGGAATATCTGTGAACAGGTTAACTTTTCAAAAAAAAAAACTCAGACAATTCGATTTTTATGTTTTATTTTCATTGAAAATGTTGAAGATAGGTATAGGACATCATATATGAAACATATCTAGAATTTTCCAAGGAATTCAAAGATGCAATAATATACAGGATGTTCCATTTAAAAAAGGAGACGTTGATGTCATAGGTATTTTATTTATGCAATACCTGTATATGCTAGTATTAGCTAAAAAAATGCAAAAATAAAAATTGACGTGTCCCAGCGTTTTTCTTTTGAGTTCACTTATATACAGATATCCCTATTATTCCAAACTTTATCACCAGCCTGTATAGACAGGGTATACCACGAAATGGGTTAGTGAGACATTTTTTTAGTTATTCGCGTATTTCAAATTCTGAAGATTTGCATTAATATATAAGACATACGATCTTTCTATGTAAAACAAATTGAAGTCGATATCACTTCCAGTTGAACCGGAAGTAGTGATCAACTGTGTTATTTTAAATGGAACACCCTGTATATTTTTACATATTTGGATTGTACGTAGAATTCTGTGTATACTAATGTCAACTATTCTTATCTACCCTCAATTCTTTCAAGGTTATTGTGATTTTTTAAAATGTTTGTTTATTTACATTGAAATATTGAAGCCATTCGTTATATATAACATTTTTTGTATCAACAATGAACTAAAAATATTTTGACTCACAGACTAAACTTCAATAAGTGGATTATTTAGTTTATGGTAATTGCATTCACAATGCTCTAGATATGAAGCTTTTTCCAAATTTCCTTGATTTTTTATTAACTGAATAAACTTATCATCATATATCATTTAGTACAGTCTTTCAATTTTGTTACGTGTAATATTTTTGCAACTATAGCTCACAAATGTTCACCATAAAATTTATATTTCCTTCTAATTAAAAGTTCCCCGACAAAAATAAAATTCTGAAAAAATCGGGGAAGTTATAAACCGATTTAGATCATAAAGGACTTAAAACTTTCACGCAATTATAAGCTTAAAATGCCTATAGCCTGATTAAAATCCGACATACATATGCTGAGCTAGGAGGCTACAGAGAAAGACGCGCGCCAAACATATAACACTCCCCGTTGCTCGGGGGCTAAAATACTTAGTAATGACTTTTGAGGCTGTGGAGTCTTTTCGTAATAAAAAAATGTAAGTTGCATACATGTTACTATATGCATTCTAAAAGTTTTCTCCAATTCTTTAACTAGCTTTAAAAGACATTATTTTAATTTCTGAATGTAGGAGGGCGGCTCCTTATGCTCCTCTAACTGGTATAACGAAAAGTACAGTTAATTAGTATTATTTTTTCAACACTCGCGTTTAACTTTTAACACGCTTTTTTACACGATTATCTGACATTTTTACAGCTTCTAAATAAAGATTCTTAAAACATGTCTTTTTTAAACCACTTTTACTTCATTCTCCGTCGAGAATTTCTTCTGCGTCAAGATTTTTTTGAGTTTTGGGAACAGTTTGTAGTCGCTTGGTATCAGATCTGGAAAATAAGGCGGATAATCTATTAGTATGAACCCAGCACTGTTGATGGCAGGCATTCCGATTATCTGTGACTTGTGCATTGTCTTGATGAAAGAGTACCCCCTATCTCAACCTTCCGAGACGTTTTCTTTTATGACATCACGCAACTAAATTATTAAATTGGCATAGTAATAATCATTTATTGTTAAGCATTTATCCAAATAATTAACCAAAATGGAGCCTAAATGTCCCAGAAAACAGTGCGCATTACTATCTTGTATATGGCTGGATTCTAAACTTTTGAGAGGACTAATTTGTCTCCATTCAATACTCTGGCATTTGGTTTCATGATTCCACAAGATTTATCATCAATTATAAATCGACCAATGAAGTTACTCTCGTTGGCTCTGCACCTGTTTGGTATTTGCCGACAAATCAAAAATACTGTACCTTTTTGGTCGTTTGTGAAACCGATATTGCAGACAATGCTTTTAAGATGTTGAATCAATGTTGTAGACAAGCTTGTTTCTTCTGCTATCTACCTGATCTCTATGCTTCCGTTATGCAGCACAATATCTTCGATTTTTCAACATTTTCTCAAACAGTAACTGTTATAGGAAAGCTACCGGCATGTTCATCTTCGCAAGAAGTCCTACTATATCTGAATTCCTAATGCCTTTGTCTACATCATAATATTCCGCCACTTCCCCCAATTTTTCAGACTCGTATTTTTTTTGGTATCTATTTAATCACAGCTCTGTGCTCAACTCTTGTTTCAACTGGTCAGTCTCATGATGCTACTCTACAATTTGTGGCTAATGAGAAATATTCTCAATGCCACTAACACACACATACACACGCGATCACTTAAGCTCATGCAGATAGATTACTAGCTGACCCAAAACTTCATACTTTTAGAAGAACATCGATCTATATATAGCATTGAAATGTCAAAATATCACCTATAAATAGGCCAGCGGCTGTTCATAAGGATCCGCCCTAGTATAAAGGACAAAAACAGGTACTCAGATAAGAAAAACACCTTTCAAATAAATAATATTTTGTTTCACAGTTAGCAGTATATTACTATGATCACAAACGATTGATAGATGTAGGGATAATGACGTCACAATGCTAATGTATTTTAAATACAAATTTTCAAGTTTCTTTTTTTTCTGCTAAAACTGAGATTTATCCGAATAAATGTCATCAGACTGATTGAACTACCTTTGAAAGGAGCAACTTCAAAAAATGCCTTATAACTTCGTCACGTGTTTTCAAGAACTAGTTTTTCATAAATATTTTGAACAATACGAGGAAACTTCTTCACTATGTTAAGATTCGTATTTTGTGCTCAAATTAAAACAGGTACTTTATATATCTTTATATATATATATATATATATATATATATATATATATATATATATATATATATATATATATACACATTGTCACGGGTTATATGATAGTCCCTGCATTTTTCGTAGAAAATAAACTAGATTAGATTAGAATATGGTTTAGAGATAACTAGAGTTTTTAGCATTATCTGTGTGTGCATTTTTTAGACATGCTTAAAGTTCCTTAAATTTCAGATCAATTCAAATTCAACAGACAACGCATTTTCGAAAATAATATCATCCATGTTTACTTTCTAGTAATTCTATTTTACAAACAGGTTAAACAATATTATATACATTCTAAATTGAAAGTTATTAAGCTTATCTGATTCGAAAAAAAAGTTGGGACGGACCAAGTGCGGTAGTGAATTGCCCTAAAAATGTTTTTTATAGTATTCATGTCGTTTTAGTGAATTTTCGTAAAAAATTCACTAATGCGGAGATCCCGACTTTTGAATTTTGAAACAGTTTTTCCAAATGAGCGCGAACTAGGATCCCTAAAACCCATATCCGGAGTCAGTTTCAACTTATATATATATATATATATATATATATATATATATATATATATATATATATATATATATATATATATATATATATATATATATATAAGTTGAAACTGACTCCGGATATGGGTTTTAGGGATCCTAGTTCGCGCTCATTTGGAAAAACTGTTTCAAAATTCAAAAGTCGGGATCTCCGCATTAGTGAATTTTTTACGAAAATTCACTAAAACGACATGAATACTATAAAAAACATTTTTAGGGCAATTCACTACCGCACTTGGTCCGTCCCAACTTTTTTTTCGAATCAGATAAGCTTAATAACTTTCAATTTAGAATGTATATAATATTGTTTAACCTGTTTGTAAAATAGAATTACTAGAAAGTAAACATGGATGATATTATTTTCGAAAATGTGTTGTCTGTTGAATTTGAATTGATCTGAAATTTAAGGAACTTTAAGCATGTCTAAAAAATGCACACACAGATAATGCTAAAAACTCTAGTTATCTCTAAACCATATTCTAATCTAATCTAGTTTATTTTCTACGAAAAATGCAGGGACTATCATATAACCCGTGACAATGTATATATATATATATATATATATATATATATATATGTATATATATATATATATATATATATATATATATATATATATATATATAAAGATATATAAAGTACCTGTTTTAATTTGAGCACAAAATACGAATCTTAACATAGTGAAGAAGTTTCCTCGTATTGTTCAAAATATTTATGAAAAACTAGTTCTTGAAAACACGTGACGAAGTTATAAGGCATTTTTTGAAGTTGCTCCTTTCAAAGGTAGTTCAATCAGTCTGATGACATTTATTCGGATAAATCTCAGTTTTAGCAGAAAAAAAAGAAACTTGAAAATTTGTATTTAAAATACATTAGCATTGTGACGTCATTATCCCTACATCTATCAATCGTTTGTGATCATAGTAATATACTGCTAACTGTGAAACAAAATATTATTTATTTGAAAGGTGTTTTTCTTATCTGAGTACCTGTTTTTGTCCTTTATACTAGGGCGGATCCTTATGAACAGCCGCTGGCCTATTTATAGGTGATATTTTGACATTTCAATGCTATATATAGATCGATGTTCTTCTAAAAGTATGAAGTTTTTGGTCAGCTAGTAATCTATCTGCATGAGCTTAAGTGATCGCGTGTGTATGTGTGTGTTAGTGGCATTGAGAATATTTCTCATTAGCCACAAATTGTAGAGTAGCATCATGAGACTGACCAGTTGAAACAAGAGTTGAGCACAGAGCTGTGATTAAATAGATACCAAAAAAAAATACGAGTCTGAAAAATTGGGGGAAGTGGCGGAATATTATGATGTAGACAAAGGCATTAGGAATTCAGATATAGTAGGACTTCTTGCGAAGATGAACATGCCGGTAGCTTTCCTATAACAGTTACTGTTTGAGAAAATGTTGAAAAATCGAAGATATTGTGCTGCATAACGGAAGCATAGAGATCAGGTAGATAGCAGAAGAAACAAGCTTGTCTACAACATTGATTCAACATCTTAAAAGCATTGTCTGCAATATCGGTTTCACAAACGACCAAAAAGGTACAGTATTTTTGATTTGTCGGCAAATACCAAACAGGTGCAGAGCCAACGAGAGTAACTTCATTGGTCGATTTATAATTGATGATAAATCTTGTGGAATCATGAAACCAAATGCCAGAGTATTGAATGGAGACAAATTAGTCCTCTCAAAAGTTTAGAATCCAGCCATATACAAGATAGTAATGCGCACTGTTTTCTGGGACATTTAGGCTCCATTTTGGTTAATTATTTGGATAAATGCTTAACAATAAATGATTATTACTATGCCAATTTAATAATTTAGTTGCGTGATGTCATAAAAGAAAACGTCTCGGAAGGTTGAGATAGGGGGTACTCTTTCATCAAGACAATGCACAAGTCACAGATAATCGGAATGCCTGCCATCAACAGTGCTGGGTTCATACTAATAGATTATCCGCCTTATTTTCCAGATCTGATACCAAGCGACTACAAACTGTTCCCAAAACTCAAAAAAATCTTGACGCAGAAGAAATTCTCGACGGAGAATGAAGTAAAAGTGGTTTGAAAAAGACATGTTTTAAGAATCTTTATTTAGAAGCTGTAAAAATGTCAGATAATCGTGTAAAAAAGCGTGTTAAAAGTTAAACGCGAGTGTTGAAAAAATAATACTAATTAACTGTACTTTTCGTTATACCAGTTAGAGGAGCATAAGGAGCCGCCCTCCTACATTCAGAAATTAAAATAATGTCTTTTAAAGCTAGTTAAAGAATTGGAGAAAACTTTTAGAATGCATATAGTAACATGTATGCAACTTACATTTTTTTATTACGAAAAGACTCCACAGCCTCAAAAGTCATTACTAAGTATTTTAGCCCCCGAGCAACGAGGAGTGTTATATGTTTGGCGCGCGTCTTTCTCTGTAGCCTCCTAGCTCAGCATGTGTATGTCGGATTTTAATCAGGCTATAGGCATTTTAAGCTTATAATTGCGTGAAAGTTTTAAGTCCTTTATGATCTAAATCGGTTTATAACTTCCCCGATTTTTTCAGAATTTTATTTTTGTCGGGGAACTTTTAATTAGAAGGAAATATAAATTTTATGGTGAACATTTGTGAGCTATAGTTGCAAAAATATTACACGTAACAAAATTGAAAGACTGTACTAAATGATATATGATGATAAGTTTATTCAGTTAATAAAAAATCAAGGAAATTTGGAAAAAGCTTCATATCTAGAGCATTGTGAATGCAATTACCATAAACTAAATAATCCACTTATTGAAGTTTAGTCTGTGAGTCAAAATATTTTTAGTTCATTGTTGATACAAAAAATGTTATATATAACGAATGGCTTCAATATTTCAATGTAAATAAACAAACATTTTAAAAAATCACAATAACCTTGAAAGAATTGAGGGTAGATAAGAATAGTTGACATTAGTATACACAGAATTCTACGTACAATCCAAATATGTAAAAATATACAGGGTGTTCCATTTAAAATAACACAGTTGATCACTACTTCCGGTTCAACTGGAAGTGATATCGACTTCAATTTGTTTTACATAGAAAGATCGTATGTCTTATATATTAATGCAAATCTTCAGAATTTGAAATACGCGAATAACTAAAAAAATGTCTCACTAACCCATTTCGTGGTATACCCTGTCTATACAGGCTGGTGATAAAGTTTGGAATAATAGGGATATCTGTATATAAGTGAACTTAAAAGAAAAACGCTGGGACACGTCAATTTTTATTTTTGCATTTTTTTAGCTAATACTAGCATATACAGGTATTGCATAAATAAAATACCTATGACATCAACGTCTCCTTTTTTAAATGGAACATCCTGTATATTATTGCATCTTTGAATTCCTTGGAAAATTCTAGATATGTTTCATATATGATGTCCTATACCTATCTTCAACATTTTCAATGAAAATAAAACATAAAAATCGAATTGTCTGAGTTTTTTTTTTTGAAAAGTTAACCTGTTCACAGATATTCCTATTATTCCGGACTTTATTTATATTTTTACAGAGCGTCCCGAAAAAGCGGTATCGAAAAAAAAAACGCACTGTCAATTCGATTTTTATTTCGATTTTCATATAAAATGCCTAATTTTCAATTGTCAATAATTCGTAAACAGTTGAATATAGGTATAGGACATGATACACGAAACATATTTAAAATTTCCCAAGGAATTCAAATGCAATAATATACAGGTGTCCCATTTAACAAAGGTTACGTTGACGTGACATTTCATGTATGCAACATCCAGTGTGTGTGTTTTTTGTTTGTTTCTTTAACGTCGGCCTATTCCCGCGACTATGGCCAATCACCGACGGCAGGGAGCAGTTTCATCTCACTATCCTGAAAATTTTGCCGAACCCCTGCCTTTCTGTAAGGAGGGTAGGGATATTTAACGTGCCCAGCATCGCATGTACACGGGACCGACGGCTTTACGCCCCCTCCGAAGGGCGGAACGTGCAGACATTCAACTTGATCAAATACATTGTCAGAACCTCGGTTGATGTTAATATTTCAGTTTGTACTGAAAACGTGAAAGAAGTACCCCGGGATCGAACCCAGTACCCTTCGGTTCAGAGGCACACGTTCTTACCCCTGAACTACCGAGTATGCAACATCCTGTATATATTAGTATTAGCTAAAATGCAGAAGTAAAAATAAAAATAGTGCTGCAAATTGAATCATAACTTTTACATAGCTGTGATAATTTTTTGGCTTCAGAAAGTCGTTCTCGTGGAATGAATTTAGGGCCCATAACTTGACCACAAAGAAAATATTTGTATTCCGGTACCATAAACTTTTAACCTTATATTACTCGATTTTTATTGGAAAATGTAAAGTTTCACGAAATCGCCTCTTATTTATCCCCTACCCCCTAAAGCGATCTTACCCAAAAACAATTCAAAACGTTCCTTTATCGGGTACCAAATTTGAAGATGATATCTCAATTCATTCGAAAGTTATTGCGCCTATTAACCGACAGGCAGACCGACAGACAGACAAAAAAAATTCGTTCCAGGATCATGTTTTCTATGTCTTTTGAAACTTTTTACGCGATTTCAGCAAAAAAAAATCGAATTTTTTGATAACAATATTCCACCCCCACACATTCAACCTCTAATATAATTTCAGCACAGAATACCAGATGTTTGATGAAATTAAAAGTTTTCTAGAAATAAACCCTAAAATGTTATATTACTCGAAATTTGACAAAAAAATTTCAATTTTCAACAAATCACAAGCGATTTTAGCCAAAAAACAATCCGAACCGATTTTTTAATTTGTTTTGAGACTTTTTACGCCATTTCGTCAAAAAAAAATCGAAATTTTTTTCAACAATATTCCACCCCCACACATTCAACCTCTAGTTTAATTTCAGTACAAAATACCAGATGTTTGATGAAGTTAAAAGTTTTCTAATAAATAAACCCGAAAACATTATATTACTCGAGTTTTGACGAAAAAATGTCAATTTTCACCAAATCACCAAATCAGCCCCTACCTCCTAAAGCGATTTTACCAAAAAAAACAATTCGTTCTAAAGTTATCGTGGATACAGACAGACACACAGACCGACAGACAAAAAAAAAATACGTTTCCAAATGATGTTTTCCATATGTTTTGACCCTTTTTACGGCGTTTAGGCGAAAAAATTTTTTTTGTCAGCGTTGCGATACTCCACCCGTTGTGACGATGTGGAAGTAATTAACTTGTCCGAGCGTGTTTATTTTAAGTTCACTTATATAGATGTTCCAAACTTTTATCACCACCTTTATAATATATATATATATATATATATATATATATATATATATATATATATATATATATATATATATATATATATATATATATATATATATATATATATTTAAGTTTATACCACCACTTGCTATCTAGACGTGGAAAAATGGTTTAAAAAAACTTTTAAAAATATCACAACACACATTTTGCTTTTATGTGGAAAACTAGTCGAATATGTTGCCTTAGACAGTTTTAATAACCACGCCCATATTTGAAGTCTCTTGTATATATTCTGTATATAAAACCAATTTTAATAGAATATTTTAAACCAGATTAATAAAAATAGATATTTTAATATTATACGAAACACATAATTTAATCGCTTTGTCCTTCAATTAAATATGAACCCAATAATAAGCAAAACATTACATTTTTTTGCTGTGCATTTAACTATCACCTTTGCAATCAGAAAGTGTGTAGAATTTTTTATTGGAGTATTTTCCAGGTCCTGCATAATTTCATTGACATTACAATTTTCTTAATAGTTTTGTACAAATGTGTAGCCAGTCAGTGTTACAAAATGCTTTTTGCACCTACTGTATAATGAGCCGAAGTTAACCTAAAACAGTCAGATGGACTTAATGTGTTTGTAAACGTTTTGAACATTCTACACTTGTTTATTGTTTTTCTTCGAATTTAAGTAAGTCAATGATTGTACCCAAAAATAAAATATAAAAACTAAATAAAATTATTTTCAAATACGCTTCGATGTTGGCACCACTGTCAAATATGGGTACCTAAAATTTTCGAAAATTAGCATCGAATATGCTAAAAGTGCGATCTATAGTTTGTTTTGAAGTTTTATTTAATATAATAATTTAGTTTTTAATTTGATATTATGCAGTATTTTATTTTTGTTCTGTGGTCTGAAAATAGCAATAAGTTACTTTTATGCGGTAATGTTGCAGACACTGGCACTGGGGGTATAAAAGCAAGTGCGCCTTTATTTCAGACAGTATTTCGCGTTCAAGTGTCTAAGTAGAATCTTTAAGTGCACATAAAGAAAAAAAAACGAATCCTTGAGGTCTTATTAGTTGTACATAATTATAAAATGGGTACAAAATACAACATGGGAATTTGTTTACATTTAGATTTGCAAAATTCGAGTAGAATTAAATATAGGGTTAGTGAAGCGCAGTTATATTCAGGTACGTTCTTTTAGATTGAATATTTAAATGCATAGAGTGAAAAATTGCCACATTTTTGCTTGTTTTAAAACTAGAGTTTTTTCCTAATTTAGAGAGCGTACGATCTAGAGATGAAAATTGGTATGTGATAGTAAAAAAATGCATACTACAGGTACTAATGTAGTTTTTTACGTAAATTTAAAATCGATAGGTAATCAAGCAAGTAATGCACTATGTTTCTACTGCAGATATAGCATTAGTAAAAAAAACGAGCAGCTAGCAAAAATAGCCTCTGAGAAATGAGAATTCTCAGTTCAGTTTCGACCTATTTCTCATGCTCACTAAATATATAGCTCAATTTCTGAACAGAACTAGTTTTATCCTGTTTTACAAAAGTTTTAATGATCTTACTTTTTCCCATTTTGGCAATTCTCTTCCCTATATTCTTATACTCCCTATGCGATTTCACAGAATTTAACTCAATTTTGTACTTAAAAACTTCATATTACTTTTTTTTACACCCACTCGCGAACTATCTCTCTAATTCCGCCATGAGACAAGAAACGAGCTTATAAGAATTACATAATTTTTATCATTACATTATTGGATTACTTTGAGAGTTTATTTGATTCAATCTCTCAGATGGCCTAAATGAAGCCGACTGTTGTCGCGTACGTTATTAAGAAAACTTTTGCCAAGTTCGTCGCGCCAGTCTGAAAGATTAGATTACATGGTGAAATTACTGCGAATTTTCTTAAAGCTATTCGTTTATTCTTTTAGTTTTAATTTCTTTACTTTTTTAGTTACTAAACTCGATTAAGTTATGTTGATGAAAAGGGAAATGGGTTCACTGTGTTTAGGGTACGAGGCAAAGTTCCGGGCGTCTTAAAGTGGACCAGAAAGGGGATTTCGCGTGCTGGTTTGTCGGTGTTCGCGAGTCTACTGCAGGGATGCTGTGTTAGATGCTGTGCACCGCCCCTGTCGACTCTGCCACGCAAGGGACGAATTGGACTAGAACAATTTTTGGCCCAGTGCGACGAAAATAAACACGGTGAAAATTTTGTAGACTCCTAAGAGAGTCTATAGCAGAATTACACGTTTAGAGCATAAAATATTAAATCGTTTTTGGTCAGTTTAAAAATGTTACTTCAAAAGTGTAAGGATGTATAAGACGAAATAGAAGCGCATGTTGGTGTTTTGCGCTAAACTTTTCGCGCAAGCGTGTAAAAACAGAAATTTGATTGTGTGAGGAGCTGAAAAAAATAATTATAAAAAAGTCTGGACGCAGCAAGTGCATTATGGTAGTGAATTTTCATAGAAGTCATCTACGCAATTTTTCTACGAGAAATATATAATATATATTGGTCTTATTTAATACCACACAAGATTTTGGTCTTGTACTCTGATCTCTAGCAGCAACCAGATTTTGTTGATGAATTTCTTAACTTTTTTGCTTTTAGTTACAGATCTAAATTTTGACACCTAATATGCTATTTATAACATTAACCTGCGTACCAAACCTGATTTCCATTGTTTTGTTATTTTGAGCGATACAAAAACTTTCCGACAGAAACTCAAAATTTTACGAAAAACTGGCCTGACCAACTAACTTATCCAAGCCACTTACAAAAGGTAGGTACGTACCAAATTTTTATTAAAATCAACCTATTATTTTAGTTATCAGCGTGATATATATATATATATATATATATATATATATATATATATATATATATATATATATAACGCAATGGACACTGAATGTATATGTGTAGAGGATCTCAAAATATGCCGATATTTTATATTACATTTTTCTCTGACGCCCATGGTTGAGATATTGACCTCGGAAGATTCTTTAATAATTACAAGAGACAGCTGTACCGCAGCAATGCCCCAACACAGAGCAACCAAATTTGCTAGATGGTTTGCTTTTATCAGGGCCGTGAGATGAGGTCCAAAGTAATTAAATCGGCCAAAAATAATTATGTTCCTATAAAGTCACTTAAAATATCATAGGGGATGCGTCGGTCGCTCTGCAAGTCATCTGTTGCTAGGTTACAGTTGTAGTCAAATCGGTCATTACTTAAGTTTTATAAGTTTTACGATAATTATTTACTTGTGTTTATTGTTTTCTTTTGTGATAATAATTTGTTGCTCAAAATGGCTGGAAAAGTATCGGTGAATGAACAAGTTGACCTGCTTATGGTATTAGGGTTTCGCGAGGGTGATTGCCGCAAAAGCGTAGAGGTATATCAAAGAATATTTCCTAATCGTAATATACCACATCGTCAAACGTTTGTCAATGTTGAACGTAGAGCTCGGGAAACGTTTCCTTTTTCATAAAAATACCGGACGGCGGTATGCAGGGAAGGCGAGAATTGAGGAGCGTCTTCTAAACTGTATTGAAAGTGAGTCTCAAACCAGCACCAGACGGCTATCCAGTCAGTTTCATATATCACCACTAACGACCCATAGAATTATCCGACGCAATCTGCTGCATCCCTAACATCTTCAGAAAGAGCAAGAACTGCTATCGCAAGATTTAGAGGCAAGGCTGTTTTGTTTTTTTGTCTTTTCATCGTACATCAGAAAGTTCATTTTCCCCAGACCATTCTTTTTAATGATGACGCTTGCTTTACAAGGAGAGGGATTACGAATATGGACAACTGCCACGAATATTCGGATGTAAATCTACATGCTAACGGTAACCCAGCATTTCTAAAGAGAATTTAAAATAAATGTATGGGCAGGTATTGTCGGAGGACCTTTGGTTGGGCCGGTTATTTTAATAAACCGCTTAAACGGCGCAACATATTCTCTTTTCTTGCGAAATGTTCTTCCTGGGCTACTGGAGGGGCTGCCCTTACAACTACTTAATCTGGTTTCTGCATGATTGGGCGCCTCCATATTTGACTACAATGTTCATAGATTTTTAAACCAGCAGTTTCCAAATCGATGAATAGGTCGTGGAATGAATTGCCCTCAACATTGTGAAATCAATTGCCAGCACGATGACCAGACTTGAATGAATGTGACTTTGTCTCTAGGGGGCTTTAAAAGAATCTGTGTATTTAGCACCGGTTGAAACTGAGAAAGATTTGTGGAATCGCGTCAATTACAAGTGGACCATTATCAAAAGTGACATCCAATTACTTAACAGAGTCGGTTTAATTTTTTGCCGAAGGGTGCAGTTATGTGTGAGAGAAAGTGGAAGTCATTTTGAACAATAGCTTTTTTATTGTTTTTTTATTTATTGGTTTTTAACAGCGTTTGTAAATTTCAGATATGTTAATGTTTAATGAAGTCTCCAAGGGACATAATTTTGTTTTGATCTCAACAAGAGGAGAAAAGGGTACAAAATTTAATTTGATATTATATTGATGGACTTTAACTTTTAATTGGGTTAGGGTTTTAAAAAAAACATGTCATTTAAAGGACTGCCCTCCCCTAATTCCCCCCTTTTTGAGTTTATATCCACTTGAAATTTGTGGCAAATAACGACGTTGTTAAAATAGAACCATCGACCAAATTTGCCTGTTCTATGTTAGGGCATTGCTGCAATACAGCTGTTTCTTGTTGTTAATGAATCTTCAGAAGTCAATATCTTACCAACCATGGGCGTCAGAGAAAAAATGTTATATAAAAAATCGACATGTTTTGAAGTCATCTACACGCATACATTCTGTGTCTATTGCGTTGCGAATCACCCTGTATATATAAACATATAAAATTGAATTTGACCCTGGTTTTGGAATCTAGGGGTTTAAGTTCGCCCTCATTTGAGGAAATTTTGTTTAAATTGAATTTAGTCGCGAATTTTTTTCTACTAAACGTAATATACTATTTAATACCTTTATCAATTTAGCCAACCTAATCGGCCCATTTTAAAAAAGAATCAGGGTTTTCCAAAATTTGTATCAAAATAACTAAGTGATATTGACAAAATTTGGCCTCTCTAGGGTCTCTCTATTATATAACAAAACTAGTTTCTAGGTAAATTGGTAAATTGAAAGAATTTGCATTTTTAATGGAAATTCGCTACCATAAGACACTTGCTGAGTTCAGACATTATTTCTCTCCGACGAAGTGAAATTAATAAATTTCATTCCGTTCGTTTCATTGATAAAAGGTTAATCTTAAAGACCGCTTGCGGTAGTTTGACGTGAAGCTACAAAATACATGTAGCTAATTGGGAAAATTAGTTTTATTTACTATAGTATCCTTAAAAAATATGATTATAAAATAAAATAACATCGAAATTGCTCGTTTAACCAGCTTTTCATGTAATTCAAAGTGAGACAGCAATAATAAATAAATAAAGTTTGGCATCATGGATAATATTTATTCTTTAGGGGTATTCATTCCATCTGGGAGATAATTATAGCCTGGCAAATTTTAATCTAAATAATTTTATAATTTGTGTTTTCAGATTGACTGTCATTGACGTGAATTGAGATCGTGAGGTGGCATTAATTTTCTTCTGGCACCGTACTCCTCAGTTTTTATTCGCCTCAAAGTAGTCTAGATGCCATTTATCTTATTATGCTTTGGAAATGCCTGTTTTATTATTACCTAACTTCCAATTCGTTTCTTTAAACTAAGAAACATGTCAACAGTTGTTAGTGAATTTTCTTCGAAAAAAAATCATCAATCGAGAGATCACGACTTTCAAAATTTGAAAAAATTTATTTAAAGAGCGCGAACTAGGACCCCTAGAACCCATATCCAGGGTCAGTTTATATATATATATATATATATATATATATATATATATATATACACATACATACATACATACAGGTGCCTTCCTTTTGTAAGTGGCTTGGATAAGTGCGTTAACCAGTAAAATCGAACTAGGTTTTCCGGGAAATTTTTAGGTTTTCTTTCGGAAAAAAAATTCTCAAAAAATGGAAGAGCTATGGTAACCATATTTGTTACGTAGGCTTATGATATAAAAATTAAACTATATACCAAAATTCGTATGTTATAGGGAAAAAAGTTATAAGCTAATAAAAAAAATATGTTTGGTATCAGATCATTACCATGAAAATTCACTACCATAACGCACTTGCTGCGTCCAGACTTTTTTATAGTGACTGCAGCTTTTTCCTTATGGTACCTGGATGCATTTTTGCTCAAGCATGTTATTTCGTTAATATGAGAGCTCATCTATTTGACTCATACTAGCTGAGAAACAGTTTTTTTAAATGTACATAATTTTTTTCCGATGGCGTTTATGTGTTCGTTTAGCCACGGTCTATTTAGCAATATAATACCTTACCAGATTATTAATTATCTCCCTCTGTTCATTTTTAAATGTAAGGTTACATAATTTAATTTATCCTTTGCTCATTCTTTATCGTTTTAGTATTAATACTTGCGTTGTTAAAATTTGCTTGTTTAAAATAATGGATGTGTAATGTGAAATACTCGTTTTTCAAAGAAAAAGCAAGAAACATAAACTCGAGCGTACCACCAACTTGTAAAAAATGGAATTCATTATTGGTCATACAATAATAATAACATTAAGGCTCGTTACCTTCCTAATTATTTTTACGTAATGTCATTAAATTTATTTATTATGAAATCAATATATATATATATATATATATATATATATATATATATATATATATATATATATATATATATATATATATATATATATATATATATATATATATATATATATTTATATATAGAACTAAAAAAGTACATAAGGAGTATAGACCGACAAGAGCTGCACGCGCTTATTAATATGAGAAACCTTTAGGGGGCACTGATAAGCTGAGCTACTCATTCTGCAATATTATGAAGCGCATTGACCTAATTTGTTAACTATGAAAAATTCAAGATAATATTGACATATTTGTTTTAACGCTACCAGTTTGGTAGTAGAAAAGTACTTTTTTTCATTTAGTCTTTGAATGAATATAGTGGACAGTAAACAGTAAGCAGAAGTAAAATGTTCAGTGTCTGATTGTAGTAAAATATCTTAAATGATTATTGCTGAAAATTATATTTTCATATATATTTGCAAAAACAAGTTTCTCCAAAAAGTGGAGGCCGGTCTTCAGGTAAACTGTTTTCACCCAGATTCTAATAAGCACCTACGAATATGGTAGAAAACTATCTTTTTGAGCGGGGTACAGAGTAACAGACACTCGCGTGCGCTCGCACACATGCACGCGTGCGCATACACATCTTTACAAACACAGTCATCATCAGTAAAAGTGGTAAAAAGGGCTTTAAGTGACCTTTTACGGTTACTATACTTTTTTATAGTTTACTTTCTGTATAAGAAACTAAAAATTGGATTTCCCAACTATCTCTGTATTTCAGTGTTGACAGATAAACGCCATACAAAAGCCTTGCATATTCTAGCTTGTTTATTATTATTTCTAACGAGTGTATATAGAATTAAATGAAATAATATGATTAATTGTTATCAGTTCTTCCTCGAAAGCTGCTGGGGATTACCATTAGTGATGAAAATCCTGTGTTGTGTCCGCAAAGCAATCTGCATATTAAACGAAACCAATATGATGACTCCACAACACCAGTTTTGATATCCCTAACCAAATGTATTAAAATTCACTATCTTTATTTTGGGCACTGCACCAACTAAAGGAGTCGACTTTTTAGACTGCGCCATTTAAAAGCGTAAACATTATCTAAGAACCTGTCAGTAAAATTACAAATTAAAGCTAGTTTACAGACAGCCACAAACTTAGGACTGTAAAATTAAAAGAATTAATAATAATAACTTTATTGTTGGATTTTACATATTTTACAGTAATACATACAATTATAAGTACCAATACATTACACAAATCAACAATAATGGGTTACATGTGGCACTGAAGCCTAGCTTGTGAATTAAAAGGAATTATCCGATTTTAATTAGATGTTTACATTTTTATTGGGTTTTTATTTGTTAAGGTTTCTGTACAGTTTCTAAGCTACTTAGTGCATTAATGTATCGGTAAAAAAACTGATAATTTATAATGTGCATTTTTTCCTCACAACTCACAAAATGGTCTTTATATCTAAGGATTAATGTGGTTTATAAATTCTGGGTTATCACGGTTTTACTTTCAGTCTTCATTATAAAAGGCCGAGGTTGAATACTATGGTTGGAAACTGAAACAAAACACAGAATCTCCCCAAAAACTACAAAACATTAACAGAGTTATGCGCAAGATACGTATTTCTACAACGACGTTGTCTCCATCAGTTACTGTCGCTAAGCTAACGGAATGGACAAAATTATCATATTTATATACCTAAACTATCTACACTAAAAATGATGTAATACCCGTGAAGTAACACCGCATGATGCAATACTGGATGATGCAATACTTGATTATGCGAAACCGGATGATGCAATGCCGCATGATGCAATACGGGACGATGCTATACCGGATGATGCAGTATCAGGTGCCTCAGTACCGGATGTTTCAACACCGGATGTTGCAACACCGGATGACGTAATACCGGGTGACGCGATCCAGGGGCTATTGTCGTGTCAGTGGATACGCCTAACCGGTTGTTGTGTTGATGTTGAAAGCAACCCTGGTTTATTTTGTGCTATTTCAAAAGGTGTTGAAATGATAGGACCCATGTCTGAATTAATTAAATTCTCAAGTTCTTGAAAGTAATCACGGATTATGGCAAGTTATATGCGTACAGATCCGCAAAGTAAATCCACAAAATTTAATGAATTCAGACGTGGATCCGGTCAATTCAGCACTTTTTGAAATAGCGTAAAATAATTAAGGGATGCTTTCAACATCGACACTTGTTAGGCTTAGGCGTATCCACTGACACTACAATATCCATCATCCGGTATTGCATTATCTGGTATTACATCATCCGGTATTGCATGATCCTGTATTGCATCACCGATATTACATTATTTTTTAGTATAGATAGTTTAGTTACATGAATAGGATAGTTTTTCCCATACAGTTAGTTTAGCGACAGCTGCTGATAATGCAAACTTCGTTCTTGAAATACGTATCTAGCGCATACCTCTTTATTATTATTGTGTGGTTTTTGGGGTTTGTGCTTTTTGTTTCAGTCTTCATGATCTTTAATATTATTAATATCACAGAATCAATAAATGGTGAAACCGATAGTGCATAAATAGAATACCTAGTGAGATACACATTATTTTGCTAAACGCACAATAGTGCACAGGCTGGTCCAAAGGTAATGGTACACAGAGCAGCAGTATCACAGAATCAATGAATGGTGGAGCTGATAGTGCATAAATATAATACCTAGTGAGATACACAGTATTTTCTAATCGCTCAATAATCTACAGGGTGGTCCAAAGGTAATGGTACACAGAGCAGCAGTATCACAGAATCAATGAATGGTGGAACCGATAGTGCATAAATATAATACGTAGTGAGATACACAATGTTTTTCTAAACGCGCATTAATATACAGGGTTGTCCAAAGGTAATGGTACACAGAAAGCAGTATTATTTGCATCAAAATATTACGATTTAGCCAAACTTACCCAAGTCCCGAAATCAAAATTGATAGCAATACAGGGTGTTAAAATTAAAAAATAAATTTTTCCCTTGATATCTAGAAAAGTATTTGACTTACTATCTTGAAAATTGGTACAGATAAATTTTTCGTAGTAATAAAAATAATTTTCCCAATTTAGTTGTAGCGGATAGAGGAACTGAGTTTATAAAAACAAACTTGCACTTAATAAGGATAAACATGCGTGCTTTTTAAGTCCTCAAAGTAAAATAAAAAGATTTTGGACAAGATGCAGAACTTTCTGGCCTAACCGTAACTCTGCAGAACTTTACATAATTACTAGGACCTCATATCGATAGTGAGTTAAAATGGAATGTCCGTATTAATGAACTCTGCTCGCGAATCTCATCCATTTCGTATGCAATAAGAACACTAATCGAAAGATGCAGTAGCTCTACTGTGTTGTCACTGTATTATGCGTGTTTCTACTCACAACTAAACAGAATCACCCAAAAAGATCATAAAAATAATAACTAAACGTTATGCGCTAAATGCATATTTCGACAAAGAATCTGCCTTCATCAGTAGTTTCCGTTAAATAACTGTATGAACAAAATTATCCTATTTACTTACCTAAACTACTGGTGATGCAACGTAAGGCCTATTGTTGTCAGTGGCCACTAACCAGCTGTTGTGTTAGTTTTGAAAAAAAACATGTATTATTTAGCGCTATATGAAATAGTGTTGCATTAACTCATCCCATATCAGACTGAACTAATTTTGTTGGCGTGTACCTTGCGGATTCAAAGCCACTTGCTTGCGATAATCCTTGGTTACTTCCAATAAATTAATACTATTATCTATCTGATGTCCATAGTCAATCTTATTTTGGCCAACGCTACACTTCTCTCTATTGAATCTAAAATGAACCATGTGCTTTTAAATCCTGTTGTTTATCTCCGCGTTTGCCCAATATAGGTTTTGTCACAATTATTACAAGACATTTCACAAATACCCGATTTTTGTCGGAAATCAGTAGTACCCTTTGGTCCACACAACCCTCATCAAGTTATTAACTTTGCAGACGAGTGCAAAGTGATTGTGTTTAAAAAATGTCTCTAACCATTTTGTAAGAAAAGTATAGAAAGGAATTACTGCGAAATTCTTGGGTAGCTCATCGGATGAAGGCTTTATTGTCGCAATGTTACTTACTCACATTGTCCACCTATACTTAGTAACTAATCTATACACAATATAAGTAGAGAAACCATTACAAAATGCAATATCGATTGATTGCCATTCTAATTATGGTGATAATGCATCTAGCCCTATTGATTGTTGTGTCAACGTCGAAAGCAATCATAGATTATTTCGCGCTATATGTGTTGAACTAATTGGTCCCATATTTGAATTCGTTAAATGTTGTCGGTTTACCTTGTAGATTTCTAAAGTTTCCAAATCGGTTAACTTGCGATAATTAACTTGCAATTAATCACAGCTTCAACATATTTGGTTGTTATGGTAACAAAACCAAATCAGAGGGTGTGATTGGTCGTTTGAACTATGATTAACTAACATCACACTGACTATTTAGCAGGACTTTCTGCAATCGGACAAGAAACTGTTAATTAAGAACCCTTGAGCATTAATATAAAACGCTTGAGTCCAAACATTTTCTAAAAAGCATTTCAAAGAATTAGTTTAAAATATTTTCTTTATCTGTTAAAGTTAGATATCAGTCTTTTTGGTTACAAATTTTAAATGGATTTTGCTGTCCAACAACTTCTCATGAATACAAAGACAATTTTATTTTACCTTGCAGTTGCTATTAACCAGTGTGAAACCCAGTAGCTTAAGTTCCCCTGTTACCTGTTTAATAACGACCTTATTTTTCAAGTGGCGGATAACCTTTAACATGTGCCTGAAGCCTACCATACTACTGTACTCATGTAGACGGGTCCCCAGTTTATAGCATAGTGAGTTTCAATGGGCTATACTTAGGTAATTTTGCATATGCTTAAGAAGTAGCAATCGAAATTTGGAAAATATATTGAAATACCCACTCTTGAGAGTGACACAGTGACCTCCGTGTGGCAGACAAGCATCTTAGCTACCGCCCACTGTTCATACCGCATTATATTTTGTGTTTTCTTCATTCTCCGTCAAATTAAGTTGAAATGTATTGAAGAAACTGTACCCTTACTAATAGTTTGGCAAATACCTTCGCGAATCTAGTCTCATAAATCCCAATTTTTAAAAAGCATTTACATTTTAGTTGCAGTGATTTTGTCTTTTTTACATACTCCTAATACTAATACATAATATGAAAGAGATTTTTTTTTATGTCTCACTATAAAAAGTATATTTTTCTGTTACACTAGTGTCAATGTGCGATCGTTGGAGTAATATCTCCTTAGCTAAGAATTAATGACACACGAGTGTCTGTAAATGGGCCCACTTTGCCGTGAAGGGTCTCATGAATAAAATCCTCCTTCCAAAGATGAACAACCAACTTTCTCTTGCTTTGGAGATTTTCTCTCCTTTTCTGGACCTTCAGCAAACAAGTAGCCTGTTGGCAGGCCAGGACCTGCCATGTTTTTATACTGTGTCTGCAAACATTTTCTTATTTTCATAACACGGAAGAGAAATATTATATTGGATTTAAGTTTTCTGTAGATGTTATATGTAAAGACCTAAAAGTCCTGATGAGGCAGGAGCGTTATGGTAACGCATTTTTATTAAATAAATGTCGAATACTAATTACTTAATTCATGAATCGAAACGTCTAAAAGAAGCGAATTTTGATTTAAAAAAACTATAATTACTAACTGAATTATTCACCTGCATACGAAATTTCATCAAAGTGACGGAAATATACTTTTTGTTTGTTTAATGGAACTGGCCTCGAGATTTTTCTTGGTCAGGGATCTTGGTTACAAGATAATATATCCGTATATCTGGTGCATCTAGTATAGACATCACAATTAACCTTTTTAGCACCTGCTTCACACAAATCCGCACCACCAATATATACACACCATATGGCCTTGTAAGTTTTTTGTATATACCTAGATATGTACAGTTTTAACTATTTATCGATTTTTTTTTTCACATTGATGATGAGACAAGGACACATATTTTCTTGCCTAGGTGTCCTTTGTGACGATTTGTGCATTACAACTGGATCACGGAAACAGGGGCTGCAACACTAGGACAAACAGGAGTTTAGATGATGTTTAAATTAAATATGTCAGTGATAATGGTGATAATTGCAAACATATAGGTAATAAATTAAAAACTAATAACTAACATAATAACATATAGGCTTGCTTCTTTAATAAATTAGCATATGACGTATAGAATTTATAAGCGTATGTTATCTCCGGCGTATAGTACTCGTAAAGTTGTTATGGTTGTACATAATTCTATACCTCCTTTTAACAGATCTATGAACAATACATTACGTGGTTGATTGTATTTTAAGCAACGAAAAAAATATGACAGTTACTTGTACCGTAACAATGGCAGAACGTGTTGTCTGCTAGCCCCCTTATGAAGGTGAGTTTCGAAACTGCCATGGCCAATGGACGTTCTCACAAGTGAAATGTAGGATTACCTGGGAATCTTAAATTTACCGCATATGGCCTCTGAAATCATTTCAGGTAAAATCATATTAAACTGAGTTATAAAAAGACTGTGTACAAACTGTTCTAAAAGCATACTTGTTGTTGTTGTTGTTCATATATGATGGCTGCGGCTTTTTGCCATTAGCACATTTTTCCAGTTTGGTTAGCCGTAAAGCATTTCCAGCTCAACAGTTTATCTACATTCACTATATACCCATATGCACACATACATACATATATACACAAATATATACATATATACCGCAATATCGGATCACTCTGTGTAGGTATACACTACATATATTGTTCATTTATTCTATGAATTTATTAAATAAATATTTTTTATTATACCTATTTTCCTTTTTTCATTTTAATACACATTTATATACATATATACAACTTTTTTTTTTCATTTTTTTTTATAGATATTTATTTTAAATACTTATACCTACAGGAAATGCACAAGGGACACAAAAATTTTCATGCCAAGGAGTCTGTCAAGGCAACTTTAAAGACGAACAGGAAGACTTCTATAAGATAAGGTGTACATAAGGGGTAGAACAAATGGATTCCTTACCTAATTTAGTTATGAATATGTTTTATATTAGTCTAACATGGCTATATACATCTACACATATATTTACTTACAGACTTAAACCCAGCCTGTGTATGTGGTCAATTAGGATTTTATATATTTCTATATTTTTCATTTCCAATAACTGAGTAATGCAAAATGGTTTCTGTATGAAATTTAGGTTCATAATAATTTGAAAAATTGTTTCAATTATGTTTTGTTTATTACTACATTCTAGTAAGACATGCTGTGCATCACCCACCTCTCCACACACACAGAGTGGGTTTTCTGTAAGACCTATTCTATATTTATAGCTAGGGAACAGAGCATGGTTAAACCTTAACCTACAGATTATCGTTACAAAATGTTTTTGATAGTAGCAATTGCTAAACCAGGGTACTTTGGGTAGATTAGGCTGAATATCTCTGTAATATTTTCCTTTTGTCTCATTATTATATTGTTCCTCCCAAATTTTGTTACTATATTTTGACCCTATTGACAACAAATCTTCTACTGGACAGAGATATTCAGTTAACTGACCCACTTCCAGCGCCTTTTTTGCTAAGTTATCCACAATTTCATTTTGGACAATACCACAGTGGCCTTTGATCCACATAAATCTTACGCTTTTGTTATCTAAGAGTAAATTATGTAAGCATTTGGCTAGTTCTCCAAATAAGTAGTTATTTGAACTGTGGTTTCTTAGGTTTTCAATTTTCTGCAGTACACTTTTACAGTCTGTGATTATTACAAAATGAGTATCGTCCTTACTGGTGGCATATTTTAAGGCTTCTATGATTGCTATTAACTCTGCAGTATAGTTTGACATATTCTTGTTTAATTTAAAGGTTTTAAAATTAGAATTTATTACTTCAAAAAAAGCACATGCGGTTTTATCGTCTGTTTTTGAACCATCTGTAAAAATTTGACAGCTATTCTGTTGGACAAGTTTTCTGTAGTCTTCTCGAAATATTTGGTTTCTTAGCTGCTGAGGAAAGTAAGAGTAATCTTGCAGGTAGTCAATTTTTAGATTTTGAAATACTTCGTTATGCATTTGATGATATGGCTGTATATGATAGGTGTACATGTCGGACTTTGCTTCTGATGCAACTATATATGCTTCAACTGTGAGTGGAGGTGTTTTTCTAATCCAATATCTATGCCTTAGTGTAAGTTCATGTAGTTGACCTAGCTTCAGTAGTATCGGGCTGTTTTTTGCATGCAACTTTAACATAAATCTTATGCATATCACTTTCCTTCTAAGCTGAAAAGGCATCTCACAACATTCTGCCAACAAGTTATTTACAGGGGTACTTCTGAGTGCTCCCAAAGCCAACCTTAAACATTTATTCTGAACAATGTTGATTTTATTTAAATGGGTTTTTGCCGCTTGATCATATAAAAATGACCCGTAGTCAAACAATGTTCTTATAAATGATCTATATATTACCAAGGCTATGTTAGTGTCGGCCCCCCATTTTGTATGACAGACCAAACGAAGAATATTCATTGCTTTTTCTGCCTTTGTTGTCAAATGTTGAATATGGTCTCTCCAAAGTAATTTCTTGTCTAAAAACATGCCCAAAAAGCAAACCTTGTCTTTAACGGGGAATTCCATATCGTTGACCTTGACATTAATAGGTAATAGCTGTCTCTTACGGGTAAAGATACATATCTGACTTTTTGTAGTTGATATATCCATATTATTAGTTTGAGTCCATTGATGTAGTTGTGTGATAGCTTCTGTTACTTCTTTGATTCCAGTCTCAATTTCGCAGTTGGTATGATAGACACATATATCATCGGCAAACTGCAATATCTGTATATTTATGTTGTAACTGAGGTCGTGGGTATAAATCAGATACAGTAGTGGGCTGAGAATACTTCCTTGTGGTATACCTTTTGATGTGGTTCTAGAGGAGACACCTTCGTCGTTAGTTGTTAATAGATTAATTTTTCTGTTGTGGTATAGTTTTGTTATTTTACGGGCAAAATTTTGCTCTACTCCTATGTATAACATTTTATTGTATAGTAAACCCAGATCGATGTTATCGTAAGCACTTTCAATATCAATAAACGCCGCTACTGTTGACTTTACGTTAGTGAATGAGATGTTAATATCTGTAATAAGTTTTGTTAAGCTTTCTATTGTGGAATAACCTCTTCTAAACCCATATTGATCTGTGGATAATTTCAACTCTTTTTCTAACCATGTCTCTAACCTTCTTTTAATCATTTTTTCTAATGTTTTTAGTAAACACGATGCTAATGATATCCCCCTATATGACCTTGCTAAGTTGGGATCTCTGGACGGTTTTAAAAACGCTAGAATAAGATATATTTTCCAGCTTTCTGGATATTGTTCAGACAGCCATATGTCATTAATTATCTTTAGTAAAACTATTTTTGCTGTGTCAGATAGGTGGTATAACATGGAGTAGTGAATGTTGTCCGCCCCAGCAGCTGTGTTGTTAATATTTTTCAAACTGAAGTTCAGTTCCTGAATGGTAAATAATTCTATATTGTCGTTTGATGTTGCATTAGGATATGTTACATTTTTTTCTACCCATGCCGGAGCCTGCAGTTGCATAAATTCTTCCATCCAATCGTTGCTAATACTTCTTGGTGTGTTACCTTTTTGAATACCATTTAAACATTTTATTGTTTTCCAGATGTCATTAATTTTTGTGTTCTTATTTAGGGTATTACAAAAGTTTTGCCAGGTTTTTCTTTTACTTTCTAAAATAACTCGCTTTGCTAAAGCCACACTTTTTTTATATTCAACAAAATTTTGCATCGTGGGGTTTAATTTGTAAGATTGTAGAGCTGTTTTCCGTTTAGCAATTGCTACTTTACAGTTTTCATACCACCATGCCCTGTTAAACTTAGAATTCTTACTTTTATTCTCAGGTATTGTGTCTGAAATTATTGAATTTAAGCCATCTATAAAATCATTATATCCAATGTTTGAATTTACTTCTGATATGTTTTTCGCAAATTGATCAGTTTTTTGGGTGTATAGTATCCAATTAGCTTTCCTTACATTCCATTTTTTGTTTGAAACTTTATTTTTAAATCTACCTAAACTATTATTTAGATTATTTATATAAAGTTTATACTCTATTACAAAGTGATCCGACCCAAGTGTTTCGCCTTTTACGCTCCATTCTATATTTTGTGCTAAATTATTTGACGATATCGTCAAATCAACTGCCGACCTGGAAATACTGTTTGGGTTACTTATGCGAGTTTCTGCACCAGTATTGAGATAAGTTAATTGATTATCATCTATAGCTGTCATTAGATTTTGTCCATTCAGATCAATACTGGTGCAGCCCCATGCTGCATGATGAATATTAAAGTCACCCCCGACTAAAAATGGTCTTTCTAAACTTTTAAAAAATCTATCCCACTCAGTAGCTGAAATTCTTATTCCTGGTTTGATATAGACGGAATAAAAATTAATAATTTTTTTAGACGATATTTTTATTTTAGCTGCTACACACATTACGTTGTTTATTGGGTGGAATCCACCAATTTGTGTATATGCAAGTTTATTTGATATGAGTAGGGCTACCCCACCATACCCATCTACTCTATCTTCCCTTAGCATATTGTAGCCTATCATATTTACACAATTTGTCGTTTTCAACCACGTTTCACTTAATAATGCTATGTCAACTTTATTATCATAAATATATCTTTCTAAACTGCCTTTATTCGAAATCAAGGACCGACAATTCCATTGCATTATATTAACCGCGAAGAGGTGTTTTGGTTATATATTATGTGCGATATGTCTACTCTAAATTTATGTAATTGATCCCCATCAAATAAGCTTTCCGTCCCCATATTTTTTAACGTCTCTAAGAAAAATGAGACGAGCTTTTCTGTCTTGTCTTCCTCTTTAGGTCTTTTATAATTGGGGGGTATTGGATTTATAATTGGTGTCATGTTTAAGGTGGGTGTAGTGAGGATTTGTTGGTGTTGTTGTCGTATTGTGTCAATTTTATTGTCGTGTAGTATATTTGTACGTTTCCTTTTAATTAAATGTTGTGACTGGGTGGGATAGTTTGTTTGTGAAAGACTTGGGGAGTTAGAAAAGGAGAATTCATTCGGTGGAGAGTTGATCTTACTCGTACTAATTGTTGACAACGTACTCGGATTCTGGAAAGTGGCTTTTGCCCTATTTGCATAACTCTGCGAGTATTGAACTGTTGCTTCCTTAAAAGATTTATTTTCAATGCTCATTATATTTTTAATTGATTTTTGCTTTTCATACTCTGGGCAATATTTTCTGTCTGTCGCCTTATGTGGTCCCCGGCATATTACGCATACCGGAGGGCCTGTATGGTTACACTGACTATTACTATGTTCGTCTCCACATGTTTCACACCTTTCCCTTCCTTTGCACTGCGTACTTACGTGATTGTAGCGTAAACATTTCATACATTGTATGACCCTTCTAATATACGGTTCGACCTCAAAGATAATTTTCTCTATAGATACTTTTTTTGGGAGGTATTGACCTTGAAATGTGACGAGTATTGATTGAGTTGGGACATAAGAGACCTGATTACCGTTTGACACCCTTCTATTCATTCTGCGTACACTTATTATTTGGAAATGATCTCCTATACGCGGTTTTATTATACTGCACAATTCATTTTCTGTGATATCGATGTCTATTTTTTTTATTACCCCCTGCCGTCTCGTTAAATATTGCGGTATATAAGCTAAATAATTTTTATTTTTTAATATTGTTGAATTAACTAAATTATTCGCACTTTGTGCCTTAGTAAGTTCTATTTTTATTTTATTCAAGCCTACACTAATAATTGATTTAATATCATTGTCTATATCCGGTACTGAATTTCTAATTATTCGTGATGTGGTAATTATATGGCTTTTACCAATGTTTCCGTTATTATTTTGAATGTAAACAATAAACGGTCCACTGTGAAAATTATCGTAAAAATTATTTATATCTCTAAATGGTTTATCTACACTATTTAACTTATCATCTGATTTAGTTTTATTTAATTCACTTGTTTGACAATCCTGTATATGTATTCTTACATTCCTGTTTGAAATTTCTTTTAATGAATTGAAAACGTTACTTACCAATTCCTTATCTATTTTATTTTTTTGTTTTTTTTTCACCGATATCTTTTGATTGTTTTTCCATTCCTACCTTACTTGTTTCACAATCCATGTCTGTATCCTGAAGTAATTCCTTTTCTGTTTCTTTGTACCAATCTGTCACTACACGTTCAGGCTCTAATCCTCCCCCCCTGTCCGGGGGTTCGGCCTTTTTATTTTGATTCATTTTTAAAATCAAAAACTCCGATTCCTACTTTTAACACACTTATCACAATTTACGATACCTACTCGTTTAACCGTTCACCTCGGTGTCTGGCTGCCGAAAAAAAAATGAAAAGCATACTTGAATTTTTCAATGAAAACTGGTCTCGCCGATGAACTTATCCAAGCCATTCACAGAAGAAATGTTTAATAAAAACAAAAGAACTAGCGAATACGTATTAATATTGCATTTTAAAAAACCACCCCACGTTTCTCCATACATGAAGTCTTTTACACAGTTAGTATTGAGTTATGTTTACGCTATGGGTTTTTATTAATTTATTTACATTTGCTAGCTTATAATAGCTGTATTTCTAAGCCATCCCTGTCATTTTTCTTCGCACTGTTTCTTAATCGCCTCGAAAGAAAACTACGTTTTAAAGTAATCGTTTTAAGATCGCTTTCAATTCACGACGGGAGATGAAATATTGTGTTCGTTTTCGAGTATCTTTTGTTACAAAGTGGACCGTTTCCTTTCTGATTTGTTTAAAGTCGTTGAAATTTACTGATAGCAAACGGCTTCACCTGAGTGGCTAATTGACTTTAATCTTGTTAGCTTTTTCGTTGTCTCCATTTCCAATATGTTTGAAATCAGTCATTTATTTTGCATTTTGTTTTGGTGGATCATAATGTGTTACGCGTACTAGATAGTTCCAACGGTGTTTTAAAAATAGGATACTATTCAAATTGTTTAAACCTCATGGGTTTGTAAGTTGACCTGTATTCTACAATACCTATTTGATCATTGAATTTTCTTTGCTTTATATAAATTTTTGTGCATATTTTCAAGTTTATATTGGAAACAACAATTTCACAGAGATATGGAATCTATCTTATAATTTTCCTGTCTTCAAGTCTGTGAAAAAAACTCGGTGCCCATTGGTAACAACGTATGCCTCTGACCCCAGGGTATTCGCTTTGATTACTAGCAGGTGACCCTTTCACTTTTTCAGTACATACTGTAAAATTAATATCAACCGAGGTTCTCTCATTGTGGTTGGGCAAGTTGGATGTCTGCACGTTCCGCCCTCGGAAGGGGCGTAAAGCCAA
Source organism: Tillus elongatus (assembly GCA_964006375.1). Taxonomy (NCBI): domain Eukaryota; kingdom Metazoa; phylum Arthropoda; class Insecta; order Coleoptera; family Cleridae; genus Tillus; species Tillus elongatus. Next base: position 74,559,070 of record OZ023265.1, read on the forward strand.
AAGCTATCGGTCTTGTGTACGATGCGATGGTAGGCACGTTAAAGATTCCTACTCTCCCTGCAGAAAGGCAGGGGTTCAAAGAAATTTTCAGGATAGTGAGAAGAAACTGCTTCCTGGTGTCGGTGATTGGCCAGAGTCGCAGAAATAGGCTGAATTAAAAAAATGTTTGGTACAAAAAAGGCCTACTGTGGTTACCATGAGATAACTAATAGCAATTACGCTTGATAACTACCAGCAGATAGACGTGATACAGTGCGCATCGAACCTATGGAATAAATTATGTAAAAGCCAGATTTTTTTTTTTTTTTGGGAAAAATCCTCGAACACGTCGATTTCATTTGGGGTGCCACACAGACCAAATATAGTTTGTGTGGTTCATCTATTGAATATTACAAACATTACGATTGCTTGGCTGAAAAAGGTCAAGAAGTAGCAGAAAAATTACTTGAAAATTTTTATAGTTTTACTTCCTAAAACGCCAAATTCGCGATTTGATTCGTCGAAATTGACAATTTTAAATGAACACTTTAAAGACAATGCGGGTTTTGTAGCAGAAATATCTTAAGAAATGTGTTAGAAGGGGGTGGGTGGGGGGTGGGGTCCAATAAGTCCGTGACTTCTTGAATGAAACACAGGTTTTTTGACAAAAAATCATTTTATTTCTCAACATAGTCTCCTTTTAGCTCTATACACTTCGTCCAAGGTTTCTCCAATTTTTTTATTCCTTTAAAAAAATCAGATTTGTGGAGGTCCTCAAAATAGGTATTGGTTTGTGACATGATTTCATCATTGGAGTTAAAACTCTTTCCGCCGAGCCATTTCTTTAAGTTTGGAAACAAGAAATAGTCACTCGGAGCTAAGTCCGGAGAATAGTGCGGATGAGGGAGCAATGCGTAGCCCAATTTCTGCAATTTCGCCAATATGTGCACCCTTGCATTGTCTTGGTGGAAAAAAACTTTTTTCTTGGCCAAATGCGGTGGTTTTTTCTTTAAATCGTCATTGAATCGGTCCATTAAGTTGGTATAATATTCGCCATTGATTGTTCTTCCCTTTTGAAGATTCTCAATGTGGATTATACCGCGTGTATCGCAAAAAAAAACGGTCGCCATGACTTTATTGGCTGACAAACCCACCTTGGCCTTCTCCGGTGTCGATTCGCACGGAGAAACCCACTGTTTTGATTGCTGCCTAATCTCTGGTGTGTTGTGGTGGATTCATGTTTCGTCTACGGTTACAAAACGGCAGAAAAACTCGTCCCTATTCGGTTGAACAACGCCAAACACTCCTTCGAAATTGCCACACGATTGCGTTTGTGGTCGATTGTGAGCAAACGCGGCACCCATCTTGCGGATAGCTCTCTCATACCCAAGTGATCATGCAAAATCGAAACCACTGAACCATGTGATATGCCTATGGCTTCCACAATCTCCCGCACTTTCAATCTCAGATCGGCCAACACCATACCGTGCATTTTTGCAATTGTTTCGGGTGTAGCGACCTCAACTGGGCGTCCAGAACGTTCGGCGTCATTTGTGCTTGTACGGCCGCAACGAAATTCAGTAAACCACTTTTTTTACTATGTAAATTGATGGCGCAGAGTCCCCATAGTATTTATCAAGCTTAGCCTTGATTTGAGTGAATTTTTTTTTCGCAAAAAATAGTGTTTGATGAGCACACGAAATTCACTTTTTTCCATTTTCGTTATAACTCAAGAGGCTGTCTGCTTTCAATGGCTATCTAACACAAACTAAATGACGCACCTTGTTCAAAATTTGACAGGAGTCAACTGACAGATGCTTGTTTATAGGAGCAGTGTTGCCCTTCCCGTAAAGAGGCGGGATATTCAAAAAGTCACGGCTTTATTGACCCGCCCTAGTATAAAGCCTTAAGTTTCTGCTTCAACCGTCATTGTCCTTTATTTTACTAAAATATTTGCTTTACATTCATTTTAAATAGACCATTTCTTTTGCCTGTAGTTTGATAAGTTATAGGGTTTGCGATTTAATAGTGTTATATTTTTTATTTAAGAAAATAAATTTGAAAGAGTACCCCGCTTCAACCAATAAATAGATAAACTGACATTTAAGAAAATTAATTTGAAAGAGTACCTCGTTTCAACCAATAAATCGATAAACGGACATAACCATATAGCAGTAAATGTTTCATAAACCATTTTTTTCAAATTTTTATAACAAATTTTTTATTCAATTATTATGAAAAATTGTTACGAAATTTGGTACGTAAGTAACATATACAGAGACTACGTCCCAAATTCTGAGTCATTTATGGAAGCCCAAATTTTCAACATAAAAAAAAAGTTGATATGAGAATTTATCTGTATCACATAAATTAAATTACAATTTTTAATCTCCGTGAGTTTAGACTTTCATCCTAAAGGTTGTTAGTTCGAATAGCCTAGTGGATTAGTTTTTAAACAAATACTGCGCTTTTTCCCGTTTTTGATGCAACTTTAGTAACAGATTAGATTATGTGATTATTAAAAAAATAAAATAAATAAATTGAGTGTAGTACAAAAAAAGGTAGGAAATGATTAATTTAAGAAGATTATCTATATTTACATTTTCATAATGTACATAAAGTAATTAAATCTTTTTTTTTATGTCAAATAAAACTTCAAAGTGACATACTTAAATAACCTTCTTATTTAAGTAACATATACAGAGACTACGTCCCAAATTCTGAGTCATTTATGGAAGCCCAAATTTTCAACATAAAAAAAAAGTTGATATGAGAATTTATCTGTATCACATAAATTAAATTACAATTTTTAATCTCCGTGAGTTTAGACTTTCATCCTAAAGGTTGTTAGTTCGAATAGCCTAGTGGATTAGTTTTTAAACAAATACTGCGCTTTTTCCCGTTTTTGATGCAACTTTAGTAACAGATTAGATTATGTGATTATTAAAAAAATAAAATAAATAAATTGAGTGTAGTACAAAAAAAGGTAGGAAATGATTAATTTAAGAAGATTATCTATATTTACATTTTCATAATGTACATAAAGTAATTAAATCTTTTTTTTTATGTCAAATAAAACTTCAAAGTGACATACTTAAATAACCTTCTTATTTCTGACCGCTTGTGAAATGAAAATCTGAGTGTTTCCGCTTATATTTCTCTTTACTACCACCGATTAAAATATCTCTAAAAAGCTAATTAACAACTTTCTCACATTTTCATTTTTTTCCAATTTAAATTACAGATCACATAATTTAAATTGTATGTATTTTATTAGCAATTTTCCTGTAAAAAATATTAGTCAATTTTTTGGCGAATTTTACAGTGTTTTTGTGGAAATAATTAATGTTTAATAGTTTATTCTAAAAAACATTTCGAATTCACGTAAAAAATCGTTTTCGACTATTGTGAGAAAAAAAATTAATTAATTTTCTTAAAAAAAAATATGTAATTTTCGTGTAACACACATTACGCATACCAATTTTTGTACAAGAAAATGGCGAATTGTCGTGAAAGAAATTGCTTGTAAATTTTCATGTGAAAACGTTTTATGAATTTTTTTCAAGAGGCGTTTTGTGAATGATTATATCTTGGGAAGTGTAGTTTTTGTGTAAATTGCTTGACTGGGTTCGTTAGCCAGGCAAATCGGACCAGTTTTTTCGAGAAGATTTTTGGAAAATGTTTACGCTTTTTCAAATAATAAAGTTATTACATCGTTTCTGCTATAAAATGTTATAGATCTACCAAATTTGATGTATTTTGTTTAAAGAAAGACATGTTTGACATTAAAAAATTTTAGGAAAATTCTCTACCATAACGCACTTGCTATTTTAATATAGAATCAGTCTTATTTGATATGGATTTCACAAAACAATTTATGGAAACTGATACTAGTATACGTGGGAACCTTTTCAGATGACATTCGTGTTAAGCATTATATTTAAGAGGAGTAGGGGAATTAATTGTATTATTCTTCATTTACGTTTTGTTTACTTTTAATCACTTTCGTGTTGTCTGAGATGCAACTTAATTTCATTTCCTTTCATAACCTGCTCTTTGTAACGCTGTTCTATTAAATTTCTAATTACTTTTAAACTACCCAAAAAGAAAAGCTCTGTCCACAGCAACTTTTACATAGGTACTTTTATTATCAACTTAACCTTGTTAGTTAAAGGTATAATTTTCAAAGGAGTATAGTAGATTACACTAGTTTACAAATGAAATAAAGAAATATGCTCATAGAATAAAATTACCTTTTAGTGAATTTTCTTAAAAAAAATTCACTAATGAGGAGATCTCGACTTTCGAATTTTGAAAAAATTTCTTCAAATGAGCGCTATTTAAGACCCCCGGAACCCAAATCCGAGGTCAGTTTCAGACTTTATATGTTTATATATATATATATATATATATATATATATATATATATATATATATATATATATATATATATATATATATATATATATATATATATATATATATATATATATATATATATATATATATATATATATTTATATATCACACCTATAACTTAAAAAATAATGGACCGATTTTAATAAAATTTGGCACATACCTTCCTTTCGCAAGTCGCTTGGATAAGTTCGTTAGCCAGGAAAATCCGCCGAGGTTTTCCCGGAAAATTTTGTGTTTTCTTTCGAAAAAAATCGAAAAAAATTTATATCTCCAAAATTAACAAAGTAAGGGCAACCAAATTTCATACGCGGGTTTTTATCATTAGAGGCAAGTTATTTACCAAAATTTAGCTCCGTAGGTTAAATGACAAAAAAGTTACAGGCATTCAAAGAAAAATAAATTTGGGTTCTCCTCAAAACGTCAAAATGGCGATTTTAAACGTCAAAATTGGTGAGTACATTCCTTTTGCAAGTGGCTTGGGTATGTTCGTTATCCAGGAAAATCCGACGAGGTTTTCCCGGAAAATTTTGTGTTTCCTTTCGAAAAAAAATTATATCTCCAAAATTAACAAAGTAAGGGCAACCAAATTTTATACGCGGGTTTATATCATTATAGGCAAGTTACCTACCAAAATTTAGCTCTGTAGGTCAAAAGACAAAAAAGTTATAGGCATTTAAACAAAAATAAATTGGGGTTTTTCACAAAACGTCAAAGTTGCGATTTAAACGTCAAAATTGGCAACATTTAGGAAAAGAACTTGAATCTAATACGGGCTATGGAAATAAAATGTCTCAAGAAGAATGTTTTACAAACCCTGAAGTCTTAGTTTCAACCGTCATTGTCCTTCATTTTAATAAAATGTTTCCAGAAAATTCATTTCAAATAGACTCTTTCTCTGACGCTTGGCAGTAGCCTTAGCTATAGAGTTTATCGTTAATAGTATATAATTTTTGTAGAATTTTCGTAAAAAAATCAATAAAGCTCAATATATCTGTTATTATACCAGATATAAAAAAAATTGTATATATTAATTATAGGGTGTCTTAAACTACATCTTAAAAAATTATTTCTACAATCACAGGCTGGCCCATAAGTCGTTGGTGATACAAATTTTCTTTTTTTTTTTTTTAATCAAACGTGCCTTATGTTATTGCATTTTTGCATTTTCCATCGAAATATAATGCATGTTTGTAAGAACAAAAATTCTGGACGCAGTAAGTGCGTTATGGTAGCGAATTTTGATCAAATGCTTAATATTTGAATAGCTCAATTTGCTATTAACCTATAAGGTTGACCAAAAAACGAGTTTTTTCGGGAACACTTTAAGTTTACTTCCGGAAATTTTTTTACATTTTCAAACAATAAAGTTATTTTGATGAAACATGGCACATTGTTTTTACTATATAGATTATACTGGTAACCAAATTTGATGCCTGCTTTCTTAAAAAAACACACATTATTGCTATTAAAAACTAGTTTTATGAAAATTCACTACCATAACGCACTTGCTGCGTCCAGAGATTTTTTTTAAATTAATTTAGATGTGCTGAATGCATATATGACTTTAAAAAAAATTCGTCACGTCAGGATTTTAAAATATCAAACTCAGACCCGATCAGGGATGCTAGTAAAAAATATATGAACATTAATCCCTGCTTCTTAAACCTTTGTTACCATATCGACTTGTCTGCAAATTCATTAATAGCAAAAACATTAGCTGCTATGTTTTATTATTATTATTATTGTGGAGTGGCACCTGCATTTTAGTTAAGGAATTTATAGTATCTATAGAGATCTTTGAGCTTTTTTACATAGTTCTGCTCAGTAGCGGCTCGTGCCTTAATGCATTGGGGGTGCGCAAGAAAAAGTTCGGGATGCAGCAAGTGCGTTATGGTAGTGAATTATTATTAAATGCTTCAAATTTGAATGACTCAAGTTTCTACGAACTTAGAAAGTTAAATTTTGGTGTATAGTAGGGTCTTACCCAGGGCAACATATCCACCAAATTTCTTCAAAATAACTTGTAATTTTCAGGAAAAAAAATTTTTTTCAAAAGAAAATTAAAAATTTGTATAACTCAATTTTCTAAAAATGTAGAAAGTTGAATTTTAGTGTGTAGTAGGGTCTTTTACAAGGCAACATATCCACCAAATTTCATTAAAATAGCTTTGTCATTTTCGGAGGAAAAGATTATTTTTTTTAAACAAAACTCAAAATTTTCTCGGAAAACCTTATCCGATTTTCCTGACCAACGAACTCATCCAAGCCATTAATAAAAGAAAGGCACTTGCCGAGTTTCATCGAAATCAGTTGCTTATTTTTTGAGTTATCGGTTGACATATAAAAATTAAAACTGACCCCGGATATGGGCTCTAGGGATCCTAGTTCGCGCTGATTTGAAAAAATGTTTGCAAAGTCTCTCCATCGATACCTTCTATTAGTGATTTTTTTTTAAATATAAAAATTCACCAAAAATGAAGGGCCGCATATTTTTCCCGAAAATGTATTATAAAAAAACCTACTTGCTAAACTAACTAAACTTAATAATTATTAACTATACTTACCAAGTTTTCCTCTAGTAAGTTATAGGTTATAGTGTGTTAAAAAGTCCCTTAAAAAGTTAACCTTTAAATTTAAATCATCCACTGAATTAATCACAGTATCACAATTATTTTGTCCACTTATTAAGCAACCCGAACTTGTAGCCATCATAATAATAATTGTTTTGTTAGAACATGTAAACAACAACGAAATGATCTAATTAAAATAAATCTGACGTGCAGCACTACACGAAAATTACTAAACACAGACACGCTCGGCCAAAATTCCACTGCAAACTGCAAGTGTGGAATTTGAGAGCGCACATCAGATTGCTTATTCGGTCGTTTTCGACGATGATACTCGATCATTTCGCACTGAAGTATCGCATTTTCTCGCCGAAAAATACACACATATGGATGTATATAACGATAACGTCTGCAACCAATCATTAACACTATACTTATTCTGATGCTGTATTGATGGCTGCCGACTCTGCGATCCTCGATATACTAATTTTGCTTGTTGAATGCAGGAGATAAAAAAGCAAATAAAAATTTATCAAAATATAGCATAGCAAAAATATTTTTTTTCCACGGCAGGCGGCAGTGCGCGCGCACGGGCGCACTTATTGAGGGGTCGCCCCTGGTTCTGCTAGAAACATGCCCACATCATTTGTATTTCTTATTAATTATATGATACATGAAGCAATTTTCTCACTTTTTTATCAGCCTTTTTGCTGAACAATTCAGTAGTCATCTTCAAGTCTCCGTCAGAATGAAGTGTGTTCTACCTGCCGATGTTGCGTCGGTTGCATTTCAATAAATTTAGTTTTTTGTGCTGCATTTTTCAAGTAACAATATGTTCAAGAACTTGTACTACTCATACAGATAAATTTTGTTATGTTTGTAGACTATACGTAACAAGCCATAAAGACTGCACAATTACGGAAGCACTAAAGTTTGCTTATTTGCACCATTTTGGGCTTTCTGTTGCAAATCGGGATAAAACATGGGTTCCACATACCCAATGTGACAGTTGCAGACTTAGTTTAAGTAAATGGGTGGCTGGTGAGGATCGGTAACTTCAGTTTGGTCTACCTGTGTTATGGATAGAGCCAAGATATCACACAACTGACTGCTGCTTCTGTCTAACCAAAACAACGGGTTTCAGTCAGTAAAAATAAGTTGAATGTGGAATATGCAGTTGTTTAATCTATATTCAACACATTGTTACATTCGACGGATTTACCTAAGCCTGTTTGCCCTGGTGTCACAAATATAGAATCACCAGACAGTGATGAAAGTAGGCAGAGTATGCCGGATAACATATTTTCACAGAGCAGTGGAGGTAATGAATTCGTACAAGAATCCACAAGACCACATCTTACTAAACAACTAGAGCTCAATGATCTTGTGGGAGATATCAATCTTTTAAGGTCCGCTAGTGAACTACTCGAATCTCGATTACAACAATGTAACCTTCTTAGCTCTGATATGAGAGTTGCGTATTACCGATCAAGTGTAGCTTTCGCACAGTATTTCAGACATAAATACCTGTTTTGTTACTGTTTTAAAGTCGGCCTATTATTTTTTGAGTTATCGGTGTGATTATATATATATATATATATATATATATATATATATATATATATATATATATATATATATATATATATATATATATATATATATATATATATATATATAAATTAAAATTTGGAAAAAATGTTCAAAATTCAAAAGTTGAGATCTCCTTTCGTAGAAAAAATTCACTAAAATTGAAACGGACCCCGGATATGTGTTCTAGGGGGCCTAGTTCGCGCTCATTTGGAGAATATTTTCAAAATTAAAAAATCGAGATCTCATTACTGAATTTTTTAAAGAAAGTTCACTAAAAATGTTTCAGGGGGTCAGAATTTTCTTTATGCATTCTTTGTTTGGGATCGTTGTTTGTGTATGTATATATATATATATATATATATATATATATATATATATATATATATATATATATATATATATATATATATATATATATATATATATATATATATATATATGACAAATTTAGGACCCTACTTTATCGTTTTAAAATGTAAATGAATATTACATTGTTCAAACTTTTCCAATAAATTTCTCACCGCCGATAAAGCATTTGCGTCGGCCATATCGCAATTGTTTTTTCATGTTTAATACGAAACATTACATTTATGAATGTGTGGTAATGTCCAGGAATTAATTTCCGGTCAGATGTTACAATAAAATTCTATTGAAACCAGATAAAACGCAGTTATTATTCTCTTCATACAATTAGGATCGAATAAAACGTGTCATTTGTCATGCCGATAAGTATGCTAAATTAAATTCCACAGCTTGAAAACACCATTATATCATTAATAGTTTTTTTCAGATTACACATCGGGTCTATAGAGGGAAATGTTAGCGTAACCCACAAAGATGTCCTAACTATGCAAATGCGTTATGGTTATGGCCGTTCCATTAAAATGTGACTTCCTTTCAAAAAACTGAAGTTTTTTAGTACATTGCGAGATTATTGCAGTAACGCCATCTCGTGCGTAACTATTAACTATGTTTTCTCAACAGGGCGGCTGATAAACTCAAAACGTATACACAGAGACTGCCTAGAAGTAGACAACAGTTTTCAAATGTTTAATCTAGTTCAGTTTAGTTACCGTACAGGGAACAATGTATAAATATGTAAGGCTAGATGCATTGTGACCATCATCAATTTTGTTTATTCAGCATAATCAACTCTCAAACTAACACATTTAGTAGAACTTTCATAAAGCAATGGTGAACTCTTTAAAAAAGTAGAGCTTGTTCTTCACAGCACTACTAAACGGCACATATAACTTCGTTGTGTGTCAAAAATCGTTTATATTTTAAATGTTTTTTGAATTTTGGGATTTAATAATAATCTGATGGTGCTAAATCTGGAGAATAGGGTGGTCAACCAACTCAATACCAATTTAAGCAATTGCAGTTTGCAATGTAACGACTTCTGGGCTGTGGCGCTGTATTGCAAAAAAAACAGACGATTGATCAGATTTCCACGGCGCTTTTCATAATTTAGTGGCAACTTATTATAATGTGCTTGCGTGACAATTCTAAAATATTTAAGGAATCTCCTTCAAAACGGCGGCTCATTTTCTGTGACATTGCCAAACGAGAGCGCTACTGATCAGCATTCAAGCATTTCGGAATCCATTTCACCGAAGGCTTTCTTACTCCCAAGTCGTGATGAATAATATGCACACGGTCATAGGAAATGTGAAATATGCAATGTTTGTGATATGCATTTCAGCCCAATTCGTTGGTCTTTTAAGATAATTTGGAAAGAATCAATGTTTTTTTGGGTGGTCATAGAAATTGGTGTTTCAGAACGCTGCTCATATTTGACATTTGATCGTCCTCTTTTCAATTCGGCAACCCAGTTTTTAATAGTAGAATACGAGGAACATTGGTTACCTGATTTCTACCATATTAGCAAAAAAATGTTCCCAATAACCCTTTCAAAGATAAATACTTACTAACTGATCAAAACTCTTTTTTATTAAAATCTAGCTTTGTCTCACACATGTTTTTGAAAATTTACAGTTATGTCACTATTCAACATTTGGACGTCAGATTTTGACAGCAACTAAATCCAATTTTACTTGCAGGAAAGTTTCGAGGCTGACTAGATATCAATATACATTCGTAAAATGCTTGTTTTATTTTGTAGTTATTATGTCGTGTATAAAGAAATTTCATTTTCTCCTGTCTAATGGTGTAATAATGCGGTGAAACAGCCGAACACAAACAATTGTGAAGCCAGAGAAGTAGTATCTACGTTTATATTTAGTATGGAACGGTTTCACTAAGTAAGGGCAACAACAATTAATGCATAGTTTTAGTTCAGCTTACTCTTATTATCAATTTAGATGCAGCATTAAGCCCTTGTGGTTAATGGCGGCATAGATATTTCCCGCCAATAGTTTAGACATAATATAAATTTACAAACAAATTAGTGAATTTTCTTTAAAAAATTCACTAGTGAGGAGATCTCGACTTTTGAATTTTGAAAAAATTTCTTCAAATGAGCGCTAATTAGGCCCCCCAGAATACATATCCGGGGTCAGTTTCAATTTTTATTATATATATATATATATATATATATATATATATATATATATATATATATATATATATATATATATATATATATATGTATAATAATGGGCCGATTTTGAATAAATTTGGTAAATAAATTCCTTTTGCAAATGGCTTGGATGAGTTCGTTAGCCAGGAAAATCTGCCCAGGTTTTCCCGGAAAATTTCGTGTTTTCTTTTGAAAAAAATTCATATCTCCGGAATTAACAAAGTAAGGGCAACCAAATTTAGTACGCGGTCTAGATCCTTATAGGTAAGTTATCTACCAAAATTTAGCTATGTAGGTTAAAAGACAAAAAAGTTATAGGCATTTAAAAAAAAATTGGGGTTTTCCTCAAAACGTCAAAATTGCGATTTAAAACGTCAAAATCGGCAACATTTAGGCAAATAACTTGAATCTAATACGGGCTATGGAAATCAAATGTCTCAAGAAGGATGTTTCACAAACCCTGAAGTCTTAGTTTCAACCATCATTGTCCTTCATTTTACTAAAATGTTTCCAGAAAATTCATTTCAAATAGACCCTTTCTCTGATGCTTGGCAGTAGTCTTAGCTATAGAGTTTATCGTTTAATGGTATATAATTTTTGTCGAATTTTCGTAAAAAATCAATAAAGCTCAATATATCCGTTATTATACAAGATATGAAAAAAATATGTATATATTAATTATAGGGGGTCTTGAGCTACATCTTAAAAAATATTTCTACAATCACAGGCTGGCCCATAAGTCGTTGGTGATACAAATTTTCTTTTTTTTTTTTTTTAATCAAACACGCCTTATGTTATTGCATTTTTGCATTTTCCGTCGAAATATAATGCATGTTTGTAAGAAAATAAATTCTGGATGCAGCAAGTGCGTTATGGTAGCGAATTTTGATCAAATGCTTCATATTTGAATAGCCCAATTTGCTATTAATCTATAAGGTTGACCAAGAAACGAGTTTTTCCGGGAACACTTTAAGTTTACTTTTGGAAATTTTTGTACATTTTCACACAATAAAGTTATTTTGATAAAACATGGCACATTGTTTTTACTATATAGGTTATACTGGTAACCAAAATTGATGCCTGCTTTCTTAAAAAGAAAACACACATATTTGCAATAAAAACATTTTTATGAAAATTCACTACCATAACGCACTTGCTGCGTCCAGAGTTTTTTCGAAATTTGTTTCGCACAAAAGAACATAAATAAGTAGGATTATACTGGCTTACTATTATTATGTCATATAGCTAACGTCAGAAGTTTTTAGCTATATTCTATTCAAAATGTTTTGTAAGTTCGTCTGATTAGATAAACATAGATAAAAAGAAGAATTCGAAAGTATAAGTGATGAAGTAGACATGTAAGGGAGCAAAGTATGGTTGAAATTATAAAAGTGACAGTTGAGCGAAATGGTTTGGCAGTTCTATTTGGAAAACAAAAATTTAAATTGTGTGTTCTTTACAAGCACAAGCTTTATTAGCTTCTTTGTAAGACACGTTGTGAAGTTATTATAACAAATATACTACCACTACTATAGGTACAGCGTAGGGTATACGTAAAATTAGACTGCGGTGAAACAAAATAATACAATAGTTTTACAGTGTTGAGTCGTTTCTTGCTATTAATCTGTTTTCTGGAATTTGTGAGTAATACTGTATGGTTTTTGCTCTCCTGAAAATTAAGTCTGATTTATTCCTACTGATGACACTGAATTACAATATGTTCAACATTAATTTGAATATTGCATCTGATGTACATGGGACCAAGTTTTGTCTCTGATAAATGAATATGAGTAAATTTTGCATAACCCATTCTCAGTCTAATAAATATAATGCTACTCACCTGCATGTGTTTTTTATTCTAGACATTTGCAGTGTTATTTTCTTTAGTTTTACTTTTCTTCACTGTTTTTTCATGTTCCATTCCAGTGATGTATCATATGTTTCTTCACTTATTGTTGTAAATGCACCATGTGTGTCTTTGACTAACTAAGCATGCTCCAGGTGTTTAATTGCCTTATTAGATTTACTCCAAATTATTTAAAATTTGACCCTATAGATTTCAAGTTGATCTAGGAAGTCCTCCAATATAGTTTTGATTTGCGGTGAGAATCAGTGGCGTTTCTCAATTATTCGGCTAGTTGAATTTAAATCACGTGAGAATAGAAATACAAATTGCTGGATATGAAGAAATTAAACAAAGGTAATTTCAGCTTTGTACCAGTTAACCTTGTTCAAATATCAACCAAACCTTACTAGCCCGGTTTTAATGCCGATAATAGATATCACATAAAGAACGAGATTAAAAACTAGCTAATGGACGAAAGCGGATATATTGCTTTACTTGTATATTATAAAGAGCTTAATTAGCGTGTTCTGCACAAATAAAGATACACGGTAACAACAGATCCTACACAGCATCAGCAACTAAGACACTCCATCACTAAAATGGCCACTCAGCATGACATCCGGAAAAAAACACCCTTGACATCTATGAACTACTAACGCCCTCTGGCAAGCGGATATTCTGGGACCCAATGGAAGGTACTAATTGAATAAGCGACAGTCTTACTGATCTGGTGCAGTTTTAAAAATTCTTCAAATATAACTGTAAGTTCATTACGTGGAACGGTACATCTTATGGCAAACAGTTATCTATGTTACTAAGTTTTGTAGCCAAAGAAATTCTTGGAATGCAATTACATTTAATTACTTGTAGATTCATCCTCGACTGCGTATAGGACTAATTAAATTGTTTAATGCAATTACATTACTTGTGCATCAATCTTCGATTTTCGGTATATGGGCGGTTCAACAATGGATGTTGGCAAGCAACAAGTTTTATTGTATGATGAAATTACCCTGTCGATATTTAGATTAAGTAGTTTGTCAAGATGTTGATTTACTCCATTGTATATGAGTGGTGTTGACGTACAACTTTTTTCATTAGGACTGTGGTACTGACTTCTTGCCACCAAGCCATTAGATTTTGTAAATTAGATTAGCTGGAAATTCGTCCTTTATCACCCGGACCTTCGGTGTTTATTGTGACGCTCTCACTTAAATCTCTAGATCATCCTGTCCAGCCTTGTATATCATTTCCACAGCCTTGACAGGAGTTCCTTTATGTAGCTTTCAGCCTTGGGTCCTTCCTCTTCCAGTGACTGAAACCCCAACCTCGTTAGACCTTCACATTGGCCCAATGCATGGAGTAAGGTTTCGTCTTCCCTTAACAGTATCTACACAGTCGCGTTTGGCTCAGGCACTCATTGTGTCATTACCATAGATAGTATAGTTTCTATAGTGGAAATTTACAAAGCAAATTTCATTCAAATGGCTATATTAATTCTGAAGGTTTAAAAAGTTTCCAAAAGGAAAACTGGTTATTCACACAGGAAATACACCTGGCAGGTTTCGTTAAAGTCTGTATATTCTTATTATTTAGGTTATGGTAGTAAAACACATCCACACTTTTTTGGGGAGTTACAGAAAGAAAATGTTTCGGATGGTATCGCGTTAATGAAGAAACGTTCAACTTTTTATGGAAAGTGAGTTGTGTTTACTTGGTGATATAAATAACGAGTAGAGACATATCTCTATCCATACTCGTAACTGGGTTTTGACCACATCTGTTATGGACCCAAAGTGCTAAGGCAGGTTACGTTTAATTGACAAATTTTTGTCGGCAGTGATGTGAGGTTATTCTTTAATTATTTTTTGTTTGTTGAATAAGAGCCTCATTGGTTCAGTGGTAAGAACGTGTGCCTCTGAACCGAAGGGTACTGTGTTCGATCCCAGGGTACTCCTTTCACTTTTTCAGTACATACTGTACAAATAACATCAACCGAGGTTGTGGCATTGTATTTGAGCAAGTTGAATGTCTCCACGTTCCGCCCTGCGGAGGGGGCATAAAGCCGTCGTTCCCGTGTCCATGCGATGTTGGGCACGTTAAAGATTCCTAGCCTCCTTATATAAAGGTAGGGGTTCGGCAAAATTTCCAGGATAGTGAGGTGAAACTTCCCTGGCGTCGGTGATTGGCCATAGTCGCGAAAAAAGGCCGACGTTAAAGAAATAAAAACACCCACATTTTTTTTAAATGCGGTATATTAAGGAAGCAAAGCGAATTGAAAAATTATTAATCGAAACAATTATTTTGTCTAAGAAAAATGTTTTCAGTAAGAAAAACATGAACAGAATCGAAAGTAAACTAATCGAACCCCCATTATTATTATGCTCGTGCTTTAAGCAGATTATCCTTATTGTCCTATCAACTTCGCCCAATCAAACAATAACTGTCCTAAGACCCATTATCATAATAAATGGAGGACCATTTACAGAGCCTGGTCGTTTTGAGATATTGCTATTTATAGTCAGATAGCATAAAGAATGAAATATATCTGCATAAAGAATGAAATATATACTTGACCTAATTTTCGCTTTTTTTTTAATTCGCTGTTCATAATTGTTACATAAAAATCGAGTTATTTGTAAAAAAAGTGTTACCTTTATTTTAAAATTCGATGCGTTACCTTTTAGTGAATTTTCTGAAAAAAAATCACTAATGAGGAGATCCCGACTTTTAAATTTTGAAAAAATTTCTTCAAATGAGCGCTAATTAGGCCCCTCAGAACACATATCCGGGGTCAGTTTCAATTTATATATATATATATATATATATATATATATATATATATATATATATATATATATATATGTATGTATGTATGTATGTATGTATGTATGTATCACACCGATAACTTAAACAATAATGGGCCGATTGTGATTAAATTTGGTGAATAAATTCCTTTTGCAAATGGCTTGCTATTACCCTATAAGGTTGACCAAGAAACGAGTTTTTCCGGGAACACTTTAAGTTTACTTTTGGAAATTTTTGTACATTTTCACACAAAATTATTTTTATGAAACATGGCACATTGTTTTTACTATATATGTTATACTGGTAACCAAAATTGATGCCCGCTTTCTTAAAAAGAGAACATATATTTGCAATAAAAACATTTTAATGAAAATTCACTACCATAACGCACTTGCTGCGTCCAGAGTTTTTTTTTAAGAGTTGAGAATTTATGAACAAATCAATACTTGAAAACTTCAAGAGTCTTTTTTTTTTCATGTAAAAACTTTGTATTCTGAAAAACTGTTAGACACTGCCCAATCTACATTATTTGTTTTTGGAAGGACCGAAGCATTTTTTTGACGGGGATAATGATAAATTATAATAAACACACTTGTCGATTTTAGTAGGGTCATATGGGGTTTTTTAATGTAGATGAAGTGGGACGTACGACCGTGTAGTCTGAATTAAGCAAAAGTTTTGCACTATGTATGCCGTTGGCTCGTTGATTCCCCAATGAATTTTTTTCCTAGCACGGTTGATGGGCAGAGCTCCATCTGGGACTGAATGCACCTGTCATAAATAAGAGTAGATGCGGCTGGAAAATTGTACTAAACGACTTGAAAATTTTGTAAAGAATGCACGGCATACCAAAAACCCTTGCTTGTTAATTCTAGATGTGCACATAACACGTGCAAAAAAACATGGGTTATATCAACATGGCGCGTGGAAATTTAATGACTGTGTTGTATCTACCGCTCTCATCGCATCCACAAGTTACAACCGTCTAATGTGACATTTATGGGACCCCTAAATATGTTTTTATGTTGCAGAGTTCGAAAATTTTCTTACGAATAACACAGGAAAAACCATCTCACAACTTCAAGTTAGCAAATTGTTTGATGCTGGATTTCTTCGAGCAGCAGTACTTACAACAGCTATAAATAAACTTGGACCTTGTGTAATTGTTCCATATAATCCACATGTGTTGAGTAATGGAGATTTTGCTCCAGATGAAGCGGAAAATAAAAAGAATAATGAAGAAGTCAACAGAGCAAATGACGTGCCACATCAAATTTCTTTAAGTTCACAAACTAGCAAACAATCTGATGGTCAAAACATGCATGATATAGAAAATAGTGGACTAAGCTTCACGGGGTTACTCGTAGGTTCAAAATGCACATGTTACAATTCCAAAATGTAAAACAAAAACGCATAGAAATACTACAAAAAAGGGTCTACAGCAATTAACCCCGACCATCCTTAGAAGAATGAATTAAAGACCTATTGGGGTCGCAGCGTTGAGATGCCAAAGGCATATACGACTCATTAAACAACTTACAAACAATCTAGAAGAATGAACTAGAAATCGTAAAAGAATCTGAAAAACTAGCGGAACATAAGTTTGTGACATTAAGAAAACTAAAAACAAATTTGTGACAAAGATATCGAAACTGTCTGTAAAAGAAGGCACAACCAGCAGTGACCATGGTGCGAAGGAAGATGCCGAGTCTATGTTGATTAAGCTTTTTCTTGAAATTCAAAAAAGGGAAGGTTAAATATGGTGTTCATTGTGCAAAAGATGAGCGTATGAAGAATGTATTGGAAGCGATGAAGAGGACGATATATTTACATGTGAACTGTGTAAATAATACTTAAACTATATTTTATAATATTTAATAAATATAATGTTGTATCAAATGTGATATTGTTTTACTATTTTTATCCTAGTGACCTTGCTCAAAAATGTAGGTGACCACTTTGCCCAGATGTGTAGGGTAAAGTGGTACACATGTTGCAAAATGACAAATTTTGAAATTTAAGCTGTAATTTGTATACTATGACTAAAATAATGTTTGAGCTATATTGGATACTTGCTAATAATATTACCGTTTATTTTAAACCCGCGATTTTTCAATTGTAGGGTGACCACTTTACCCATATCTCCCCAATTTGTACTCTTCAAGGCATGCACGAGATGATTAGTTATCCTGAGCTAATCTACCTTTATACGTAGACACTGTACATCCAGTTTGGGATATTGCAACGGACTCAACCTTTTACCTATCATATTCCATACATCTTCTATGTGATAATTGAGGTTAAAACCGTCATACTTTAAAATTGGAGTGCTCTATTTCGCCATCTAATGAAGAATAGCGTTAACTTAAAGATCCTGGATAATACTAATATCGTGAAAAATATTATAGTCCCTCACACAAAGTTTTTGACAGCTACTACTTTTGGATCCCCCTCTTAGATGAAAATAAATTTGTATGGAATTTTTGTATGGAACTTGAAGTTCTTACAAACATTGAGAAAGAACATGGACACACAAATTATTTGTCACTAGTCTTTAAGTTTTGTTGGATTCTCAAATTCGAAGCCACTTTTCATATTGTCAAATTGCACAAATTAACAAATCAAAATGTTACGAACTTAGGTCTTTGGTTTACATTTTCTTTGTTGGAAATGGAACAAGAATAGTTTGTGTTCTTCACCACCAACCCGCATTTATAGAATTACGTTAGAATTTATATCAGGTGGAGTTTCCTAATAACTTTGTACTTTTATCACCGTCGTTTCTTCTCTTAGCGGTTATAACTTAAATCCTGCTCCCGGATTAATTTCAATATTTGCATTCTCTCCAGGGATACGCTATCCCCGCCTACTCCTGTATTTTATCCGTGTTTACGGGCACTGGTACCTGGAAATGTAAACACGTTATGTAATTTGTTTCCTCCAGATTCTATCAAAATTTATGAGACTCGTCGAGTTCTCTCAGTGCTAACCATTATTCAAATGAATATGTTATGAATATTTTAGAACAGCGCGGAATAAAACTGATTGATTTAACAACCAGGCACATGGGTAAAACTGAAAATAATTATTTTCAAAAAATATGTAGATTAAAACAGTACTCGAATACAATCTAATTTACTTCTGTATCGGCTGTTTTCATTTTTTATGGAATTCAACGCCGTGCCAGCGCGTGAGGGTTTATGCGATCGTCAGGCAGTTTTTATTGAACCATCTGATTTTTCTAAATAAAGTGACAGCCTAACAAATGTTACACTTAGTTCAAATATTTCGGAGATAAAGATGTCGTGTCTAGCACATCTTTTAGTAAAATTCTGCTAGTCAGATTTATTATATCGAATTATGAGATCCTGCATACCCTCCATAAAATCCACATATTTAAAGTTTCTATCTGATTTTAAGTAACCAGATCTCTGCTTAAAATATAGCGTGTGACTTAGAGATTGCAATACTCTGTATGTGCCCGAATTTATACAGGGTCGTGATAAAGTTTGAAATAATAGGAATATCTGTATACAGGTGAACTTAAAACAAACACGCTCGCACATGCCAATTTTTATTTTTAACTAGCTGAGCCGGTACTATCTTCTTTCGACGTTAGCATCTGAATGTGTTGAACTCGAATGTATCTGTTGTTCCTTAGTCATGATGGATTGCGCTTGAGAAAATCTTCTCCGAGTTGCCTCCAAACGCAGACTACGCTCTTCGACGGACTCAATGACTCGACGATCATGTCTTTGGTTTGCTGTGTGCGTACGTCCACCGATATTTCGACGCCTCACTGGTGGCATCTTTTCACGCACTGAACTATTTGTTTTTCGCAAAATGTCAAGTTTCAATACGGAACATGTTGTTACGAAAACTTGTCACAGGATGTTATTTTTTTTTGCTAAATATCAAGTTTCAATGCGAAACTTTGGAAAACTTCGGATCACTTGTTACAGAATGATGAAGTACACAGCAGAACTGCCAACTGAACGTCACACAGTGAGGCCATATTTTGATATCGAGACTCTAATTTTACGAATTTAGGACGATTTTCGAATAAAATTTTCGAGTTTTACCAAAATTACGATTTTTCCACTCCTATTTTCTCATTTTTGTCTTCGAGAAGCCATTCTGGAACGAAAACATATCCCCCTACATAAATAACATAAAATGATTTTACGACCTTTCCGGTGGATTTTCTCAAAATTTTATTTCATACAAACCTTGTCCTGACAATTACGGACACAACAAAACAAAAACAAAAAAAGCTAAATTGCTCGAGCCAGTCTCAAGTGATGATGTTACATACATGCGGCATTTGATTTTTAGTTATATGGATGATGCATTTTTGTTAGCTAATATGTATGTATGATGTTCTATACCTATCTTCAACCTATCTTCAACGAATTACATAGACAATTATAAATTAGACATTTTCAATGAAAATAAAAATAACAATAGAATTGTTAGACTTTTTTTTAAAGTTAATCTGTTCACAGCTTTACAATGACCCAATCTATTCACAATATGAGAATAGAATCTCTGATCAAGTTTCTTCTTTCTTGTTACTTTTAATGTGTTCAGAACGTCGTTCAGCAATGCCTCCTGTAGTGACATCTGCCGATTGTCGTCAACTAACAGAACTTGAACGAAGGCTGCTTTTAGGCGTTCGGGTGGCTGGGATGTCCTTTTGAAAAATTGGAAAGAAAGTTGGCCAGACTGCTACCACACGTGCGGTTTTGATATGTATGGCATGTACATGGCCTTCATACGCGTTGAAGATCCACTGGATCTGCCAGAACGATCACGAAGAATTGCTCCTAACAGTTAACCACCTTAAAGATCGTTTTAGCCCAACCAGGGGATTTGGACAGTAGTACTTGGCGACTAACCATGATGCGAATTACCGTAGAATTTAAAACTAACGGCTACAGCGGTATGCCTTAGCTCATTCTCCCACTGACCAATAGACATAGGCTGCTACTTCTGGCATTGCGCCGAAAACGATGCCAAACGAAACCTAGTCTGAAATCGCGTTGTTTTCAGTGACGAGTGACTATTATATTGAAAGAGGTCGTATCTTTTCTTTGGGCAGAAACAGTCCTACATTAATAAAATTCTATGGCTCCTTTAGTTACTTCTTTAGCAACTATATAACCCACTTGTCGAATCAAATAATGCAGTTACTAGAGACTTCTTGCAAGAAACTAATATAACCATTATTCCATGACACGCAAAACAACCTGAATCTCTGTAAAAGATACCTGGCATGTAATAACGCGGTGAAATATAGTAACTCTGTGTTAACTCATCAGAGCATCAAACCATAAGAATGAATTGAAAACTAAGACCAACCACTACCAATACTTTTCCACATACACTTATTTTTGCTGACGAAATCGCATGTTATAGTTGCTTTTATATTTTTGATCTCCTTTTATCTAACCATTAATTTTTTAAAGGGTTTTTTACTACGGTTTTTTAACTTGGAAAATTTTGAAAGCTATAACTTATCCAAATCAAAGCTTTTAATAGTCTTATATTTAATTTAGTTCACTTTAGCACTTTATAACTGCTATCAAAAGCACCGAAAAAAACCAAAGAACTCCAGTCTTAAATTTAAGACTTTCAGGATTAAAAAGTATTTAGCAAAGACTCCATTTGACTTGTTTCCTCGTATTTTGATTCAATGTTGTCTAAATACGCTGCAAATAATCCAAACAATACAAGTAATTACAGTTGATTATTCTGAGAATTGAAAATTTAACTCTGTTGATATGTTTATTTGTTGATAAAAAAAAATTGGTCAACGTTTTTTATGATTACAATATGCATCCTAATATTATTTTTTATTCCTTGATGTACTTGAACAGATAAATCAATGCAAGTCATATCATGCATCATGTTTTTAGCCTCTAAATGACCCGATCGATCTATTATATTCTTCGGCTCACGCAGGAATACAAACAAAACCTTTATCAGTTTTCGACAGGATAGCTTTGATAAATTTGTTTTTTCTGCACAAAGTTTACTTCGATCCGCAGACGCCTTCGACAGAAAGAGTCAACTGATGTTTGCTCATTTACACTGCTTTTGTCCTGACACTTATTTCTACAGACCTTCAGCATTTATATTGTAGTGTTTTGAACAACTAAGTTTTAGCAGAGACATGACACAACTAAACATTTTTCAAAATCTGAGCTGAAACATTAAAAAAATTGAATCATAGCTGCAGTTTCTTAATCACGTTTTAATCGTCTGTGATTAGAATTTTTAAAGCTAATTCTGGTTGTACCAAAGATTACATTAACACCTTGAATATAAGACATGGTTTACGGATATAATGTGTTAAAATGGCTATAGCGATAATTACAAATATTTAATTTTCAAACATATGTTTTAAGTACATAATCTAAAATATTAATCAATTTATAGTTTACTTTATTGTACTGGTCACAGCTAATGAACCCCCAAGTATTATTTTAGTTGAACTATTAGATTGTACCGTGTTATTCTATAGTGGACTTTCTTATTGAGTTAGTGGACAAAGTCCTAGAGACAGGATCAGTAGCTAATCGAAAGCGAGTGATACAAGCTGAAAATCCAATAGTGGACAATGAAGCAATATAAGTTTCTATTTCGGGGCAAATTAACCTGAATCCTACTTTAAGTACTAGGAAATTATCAACAATTGCTAACGTATCCCGCCGTAGCTTTCAAAGAATTTAAAAATATATATAAATATCACCCATATAACATGAGTCTTGTGCAAGAATTAAACGAAGATGACTTTGACAGGCGTTAGCAACTTTGTTAGGATATGAGTGAACGAAATTTTCTTTTAATTGGTTGTTTTTCGGGTGGATGAGTGTTCGTTGTCTCGTGGATGGGGCTGTTAATCGTCACTACTATCTATCGCTATTGGGCTCACGAAAATCCACACATTCCATAAAGCCATAGCCAAAGTCCCAAAAAATCAAATATGTGGGCTGGAATTTATAGCGATTGTATTGTTGGTACCTTTTTTCTGCCCATAAATCTACAGAAATCTTTGAACAAAGTGACCGTTACAATGAAATGAAATAATATTTGAGCATGATGGAGCACCCCCATACTATTCCGTTGCTTGTCGTTGGTGTTTGTACCAAACATTTCCTAAAAGATGAATTGTGCGAAGAGGTGTAATAGAATATCCTGTAAAATCGCTAGATTTAAACACTTTAGACTTTTTTGTGGGGGCCACCTGAAAAATAAGATTTACATTACACTGCCAGAAGGCGTAGATAATTTACTCCATCGCATCAAACGTCAACAAATTTCACCAGAAATGCTTTGCAACGTTCGATACCGCTTTGAACAAAACCTGTATAGAACCTGAAGGTCAACATTTCGAACATTTAACCTAAATTATTATACTGTTAAAGTAATAAAAAATAATGTAAGTAACTGGTTTATTTCGTTTGCCAGGCAACAATTTGAAATACGTTTTAGTGAATTTTCGTTGAAAAAATTCACTAAATTCACTATTGGCGGGATTCCGACTTTTGTATTTTGAAAAAAATTCTTCAAATAAGCGCGAACTAGGACCCATAGAACCCATGACTGGGGGTCAGTAGTTTCAATCTTTATATGTGAAACGCACCCCCGCTAGAAAGATCAACTGGCAGTTGAAAATATCGGCAAAACGTTTTTCCCTCGAAATAAAAATTGTGAAGCGCGAGCGTTTTTTTTTTTTTTTTAATAACAGTAAATATGGAAAATCGGGTCTGTTTTGGTTTCGCTGGGCCACTCTACATATATATATATATATATATATATATATATATATATATATATATATATATATATATATATATATATATATATATATATATATATATATATATATAAATAAATATATATATATATATATATATATATATATATATTTATTTATTTATTTATTTATTTATATGTAACAAACTACAATGTATAGCACCACGCGGTAGGCGACCAAAAAATAATTTTAAAAAATTCTATACACTGCTGTGCGATCGTTTTTTGTTATCAAGTTACAGCTCTATAGAATATGTTCAATTTGGTGACCTTGCTGTTGAATACACATTTCCAGTCTTTGTGTTGATTGACAGCATCTTTGAAATATGTTCGGATTATTACGAAATCTATCAGCAGCCTCCACACTCCTGTTCCATAATTGCCCTTCCCTATTGATTTCTACGACATATACTTCATTTTTCATAAACCTCTAAAATGGAAAATCCAGCGGATTAAAATCGGGACTACGAGCTGGCCATACTATCAGTCCACCACGACCGATCCACCTATTTCCAAATTTTCTTTGCAAAAATGCTCTTGCCGTTTGAGAAAAGTGAGCTGTCATGGATGTAGTACATTCTTGAGACATTCCAATGGGGCATCTTCTAATAAAATGTTCAGTTCATTTTTCAAAAAAAAAAAACATTCTGTGCAATAAAACAGAGGGAAAAGAAGCGATACATTGGATTACAAATGAATTGATAGAGTCCACAATCACGAAGGAACACTTGGATGGAATGGTGCTTAAAAATCCTGATAACGATATGTACCTGACACTATATAAAGAATATAGAGATAAGTTAAAACACCTTATGCAAATGACCAAGCAAACGTATTCTACGAATATAGTGAGGGACAATAAACAGAACCCTAAAAAAATTTGAGAAGCTGAATTTTGGTGGGCACTAGAAATTCTTCAGGAGATATTGGCAAATTACAAGTCGGTGAGAAGATTATTGAAAATGACGAGGAGATTGCAAACAAGTTAAATAAACATTTTTTAAGATAGTAAAAATTCCGCACGATGCAACAGAAAGGGGACACAGTTAGAATAAAAGGCGAAATGTGTCTCAATATACCATTTTCTTTACGCCAACAGATGGGTATGAAGTAGAGAGATATCTAACCGCATTAAAGGTTGGGAAAGCAGTGGGACAGGATGATCTAAACTCTGATGTACTGAAAACCATAGCGATGTATATTGCAGTGCCGCTAGCCTATCTGTTAAACGAAATTTTGGTGACAGGAATATTTCCGTCACAGTTCAAATTCACAATTTTTAGAGCAATTCATAAGTCAGGCTCTTCTTTGGACCCGAATACCCATCGACCGATTTCTCTAATTCAAATCTGGCCAACATTGCTGAAAAGATAATAAAGGTTAACAGCGTAAATATTTGCAGAAATATCAACTACTTTCAGAAAACCAATATGGTTTCAGAGAGGTAACTTCGATGGAGGGTGCAATATGTCGTGTTACGGATCAAATCTATAGAGCGCTTGATAAGGGTGAATGTGGGATAGGAGTCTTTTTATATGTGGCTAAGGCGTATGATAGCGTCAACCACGACAGACTGCTGATGTTCCTGGAAGGAATGGGTTTCAGGTGTACTGCATTCTCTCTGATGAGGAGCTACTTGACGCATAGGGTACATACATATAAGTAAGGTGGTGGATAAATACAGTACCACAAATTATTGACTGTGGTGTACCTCAGATGCCGTACTTGGCCCAATTCTTTTCACTATTTACTTAAATAGCTTACTTCTGCTGTCGTCGGTAGGGGATGTAGTGGCCTTCGCATATGATACTGCCATAATTTATAAACCGGACTCATGGGGTATTCTACGGCAGGAGAGCGCGAATGACTGGTTGCTGATTACAGGCTGGTTTGATAAAAATCTTGTGAACATAAATTTTAAGAAAACAAAGTTTGTTCCGTTATCTTGTAGTGAATCCACGTTGCCTGCATTCTATAAATTGAATGAATTGAATTGAAATTGAGTCGGCCAGTAGTATAAAATATTTGGAAATAAAGACAGACCCACATTTAAGATGGGATAGTTAAATAGAGGAATTGGTCTCGAAGCTTCGCAGTCTATTGTTTATGTTTGGACAATTAAAGGGAATTTTTGAATCGAGTGTCATGAAAAATCTGTTCTGTGCTTGGATTAAGTGTCTTATACAATATGGAATTGTGGGGTGGGGTGCAACTCTGGATTTGCAGATAAAGACCCTAGAAATTACCCAAAAGAGATTCATTCGGATAATATATAATAAACCATTAAATTATCAAACTGATCTGTTATACAGAGAACGTAAAATAATGGATTTACGTCAACTCTGCGCAAAAAATAATTTGTTATGGCTACATAAGAATCCACAAATTATGACAGATATTGAGCATAAGTAGGTATTGCACGAGATATAAGGAGAGAGTGACATTTAAAGTCGCAAAGGCTGACAAAACTCTGGGACAGAGATGTGCTAGCTTCATAGCTCCTAGGTTATATGGTCATCTGTCTCATGATATCAGGTCGTTGGTATTTATCAGATTTATGGTCAAGTTAAAAAGATGACTAATTGAATATACAAGGCTGAAATTGCATGAATTAATTAGTTTGAAGGTGTAGTGGCGAAGAACAGTGGATAAAAAAACCTTTAGAGATAGATAGAGGGATAAACCTTTTTAAGGCGGAAATAGAGCTGTGATTATTTTGATGCGGCTTTTATTTTGTTTTTCTACGATCCCGTAAATATAGATTGTGATCTTGGGTGAATGTGTATGTGTAAAAGGTGAAGAGAGAGACAGAGAACGGGAGGATGAGTGGAGAGAAAATTGAAATGAGAATGGGAAATAAAGAGGTAAGGGAGACAGGTTTAAAGAATGGGTGGAGTGAGTGTTTTTGATTTTAGTATGCATGTGTTGTTTCTAAAATGATGTTTTTGGTTTAAGTGTGATGTATTTAATTGTTGCGTTTTTTTCGTGGCTGAGAAGCAGATTAATTGGACAATAAAGATGTTGGTGGAAAATGGGTTGAGATCTCACGTACAGGTGATAGTGCCCCTGTGAGAGTGATCTTCTGTTTATCGTGGGTTATATTGTTTAATTAAGTCTTATTATTACACTTTTTAAAGTGTTTGATAAATATAAATAAAATAGCATTGTGTTGGAGCTGTTGAATGCCTGCATGTTTCCCGATTTAGGGGTGGAAAAGGTGTTGTAAAATTACGTTTATGTATATTGTCCTTACAATAAAATATAAAGAGGTATGGTCAATAAAAAATCTTGTGAAGCACTGAAAGCTACTAGAAATATATTAATGATAATAATATAAAAAAGCACGTAGATAACCTTTAAACAAGACCCCATGTATCTATGTGTCGTCCCTAGAGCCGACATTTTCTATGGGAGAGCGTTTTTCATGAGGCATTTAGGCCTAATCGCATTATACGTATTGTGGAGTGCTATTGTGACCGCAACAGCGTATAATCGCGGTTTTTATATGGAAGGTTTATTGACTTTGATTTCAGCCGCTCTAATTAAAAGCTTTAAATTGGCACAGAATGGGGATTCCTTCATCAAATTAAATTTGATCTAGTATTAAAAACAGTTCATGTAAACTACTGTTTTGATGGCATAGAAATATCAGTCAACCACGGCCTAATTTACACTTGACAATAGTTTCCCCAACAAAAATGGCCTAATCAGGGATTAAATTCAGCTAAATTTATGGACACTGTTTACCATGGATTTTATATTTCATATCGCATGCAGTAAAAGACACAATTAGCTGGACTAATTTCAAATAATTGTATCTTCCAAAATAATGAAATAGAAAAAAATTGGTACACATAGTGCCTTTGCTGTGTACTTAAACGGAAGTTTCTAGGTTAATATAAAAATAAACTAGGCATTAGAGTTCGAATGATTTTTATGAAAATTCCCTATCGTAACATACTAGCGGACTGCGAGCTCCTTTGTAAAATTCCATAAAGAAAATTTCGCTTATAGAGAGGTGACGACTTTCCAGTATTCGAAAAACGTTTTCAAATGAACGCGGATTAAAATCTTTGGAACACATTTCTGAGGTTTACACATTTTTTTATATTTATTATATATATATATATATATATATATATATATATATATATATATATATATATATATATATATATATGCTAATTTTTTAAAAGTGTTACAAGGGTATATCTGAGAAACGGTTTAAATTTTTTTCGTGAAATTTCAGTGGAGTAATAGGGAGACGGGGGAACACTGTTATGGCATTTACCGTGAAATTTCGGTGAAGTAATAGGTAGACGGGGGAACACAGTTATGACATTTACCTTCTCTCTATTGTATGTGGCGGGGGATGGGATTTTGCATTTAACTTTTTTTATATAAAATTCGGATCTACGTAAAAACTAGGTAGTTGTGTGTGCAAAAAAATTGATTTGTTCTTTTGGTTACCGAATTATCATTTATTAGGTTAAAATGCAAAAAATTATTAACGAATGAATTTCAACTTATTTATCGTCTGTCATGCTTGAGAAATTGTTAGAAATGTCCCCCTTCAACTTCCAAACACTTCCTCACTCTTTTTCTAAATGAATCTCGTACATTCTGCAACATTTCAGGTGTCACTAGTGAGCAAACAACGCAGATTTGGTTTTTCATATCATCCAATGTTGTAAAGTGCAATCGCCCACCATTTGTCTTTTATAAAGTCCCAAAAGAAATAATCAAGGGGGGTCAAATACAAGGATGTAAAAGGCCAGTTGACCGGACCTGCTCCACCAGTCCGCATGTTTTCAAATATTCTATTCAAATATTGCATAAAGGGATAAAGCTCCATCCTGTTGAAAACACATGTCTGGTTTTATGTGTTCATTTAATAATTGAGGTAATTGGTTTAAAAAAAAATTGTGAATAAAAGTAGTGTCACATCTCTGTATTTAGTATGGAACGGCTTCATCAAGTAAGGACAACAACAATAATAAAAAACATATGTATGTTAAGAACTGTATCCGGGTTTGCCAGTGAAATGTGGTAATGGAAATGAGAAGGAAGAATGCATAGTATAATTAATTTTGGAAGTGACATTTTAAAAGCATTATTTGACCGTTTGACTGATCACTAGCAAAATTTGTATATTTCACAAATACAAACGAACTCGGAGAAAACAGAGCGCTCGAACCTTATGTCGTGTGAGGTCACGTCGGGTGCTTTGACTTTCCTATGACAGTATCACTCTCGCAACAGTTGCTAGAATGTTATACAATCCCGGCGGATTCAATCGGACAGCAACTCAGTATGACGTAGTGACTTGATAGTAAAGTACGGCATTCTCTATTACGGTGGCTTCATACAACCCCGAAAAAATTATTTTTTCGATACCGTGTATTTAAACCACCTTTAAATAAAATATAGTATAGTATAATATTTAAATAATGTTTATTAATACTAAAGTTATTTAGTGATTTACTAATTGTCGGCTCATTTTAACAAACAAAAATTCATTTAAAGGGAGTGGCTAGGGATATTAATTATTTGGAAATTACTGTCTTTTTTCAAATGCTCAGCTATATTACTTAATTGCAATTACAAGCGGATTTGATGGAGCAAACATTTCTAAACTGCAAAGACGAATCGATAACTTTGTCATTAAATAAACGTTAGTCAGTTACAATTAAAGAGGCATTCGTCAGCTGAAAAGTTGTTAAATCACATTAAAAATAAAAGAAGTGCGACTATTCTCTATGGCAACTTCATAAAGTTGGGCTCAGCTGTTATGCTGGGTAAAGAGAAGTATGCGAGAGTTCTGCTGCTTGCTTCAAGTACTCCAGAGGCTCCATAGCCTGATTACCTCATTAATCACCAGTAAATTAGCTGCCATATCCCATTTGTGAAAAGTTCATATCAAACTTTTGGAATCTCCTAGAGTGTGTGCACCCGTCGAAAAGCAGGTTTCGGTTAGAGCGAAATTAGATTATCAAAATATACGAGTAACATCAATTGCTGAGCTGTTGGATGATTGTAGTTGTTACAAAGTTCTAAATATTCTGATGGAGTTTAAGTAACTCGATTAATTTCGCATAGATTAGAATGCATCTGTCATTGCCTCGCTTTGCAATTTCGACGGTGGGTGAATCTTCATTACTTTGTACATTGTGTTTCAAACCCCAAGCCAAAGTTGTTTTATTCACGTGGTGTGTGTAGTTACAGTAATCGCATATAGCGTTACAGTGTATAAAACATTCGTTTAGATATAATATAGCATGTGTCCCAAAACATATGGACATTATCTCGATTTAAGATAGAGGACACAAAAATAACAATAGTAAATATAAACACTTCGCTTATCTTATTTTGTCCTGCGAAGTCATTGTTATATCCAGAAATATGATGGATAATGGCATACCATTGAAATCGCTGTTCAATCGATAAGTATTGAATAAGCCTATACAATACGGAGTATTACCAAAAGTTTGGGGCTACGCCCAACTATATATTCCTAGAGAAAAATATGTCGATTTAAATCAACTTAATCATATCGAAAAGTCCGTAAGCACAAAGTGCATTATGGCAGCAAATTTTCACGACATCTTCAGATACTCATAACTTAATTTTCCACTAACCTAAAAACTTCAAATTGGAATATAATAAAGTCTCTATACAGGCTACAAGTGTGTCAAATTTAAAAATACGAAAATAAGAACAGTATCTTCCATGACACGTTTTATTTTTCACCCGGGGAGAGGTACTGCTCTGATTGGTGTAGTTCATGTACGGGCGCAAAGGATTTACAAAATACGTGATATATATATATATATATATATATATATATATATATATATATATATATATATATATATATATATAAACCTCCAACTAATCTAAAAACTGGCATAGAAGTTAGGAGAACTTACAGTATCAGAACAAAGTCGCAAGATTTTTTACAACCCCAGTCAATGGTTTTACCTGTTAAAATTATTGTGGGCCTTTTACAAAGAAGTCCCGTCGCAAATGACATGATGGTAGAGAATCTTGATAACGATTTTAATTAAATTTTTATTTAATGTAACGTATCATGCGGCTTTTTTTCGTTATGTGTGAAACTTAAATTTTGTTACATGCTATAACATCTTTTTAGGTAACTCTTTTATCATCAAAGTTTATCATAGTTGCTTTAGTACTGTATATATAGGTATATAAGGAAAGTGTGTAGTGGATTTTCAAAAAAAAAAGTTTCATATGTGTATTTATTTTCGTTTCTTTAACATAGGCCAATTTTCTCGAGTTCACTTTGTTGCTAACACATGTACCATTACTTTTGGACCGATCTGTATAACATGTTACGCAACACAATAGCTTAATTACAAGGAGACTGTTAAATTTATTTTGAAGCCAAACCCGTCATATGTGCACCGTTAGTTAACGGTGAGCATGCTAAATTACGATATATTGACGTTACTTAAAAATAATTTTAGAACATCTTTATAAATTAGGTTTTCATAACTTCGTTCGCGGACACTGTCGCACTCAATAATAACAAATCGATTAAAAAGTAAGAAGTAACAAAGGTATAACAAAACGTAATATCTAATTTTCAACAGTTTCCACATTTTTGATGACTAAGTGACATTTGTAAATTATTAAAACAAAATATACCTTGACATCATACAATTTTTATAGACTAAAGAGTCTAAATTCAGTGCCGCCTTGTAATCGCAGTCATCACTGCCATGGTTACTGTTTTTGGAATGGATTAATGCGGTGGTTTCTTGTTGCCTTCTGCGTAGTTCAATTCGCACTTTCGGAGCTTTCTTGTTGTTCCGAACCTCCGCACCACCACTTTTTCTCGCAAACTCCGACCCACTCTGTTAAAATGTGTCTATCAGGTTGAGTTCGATAAGGAAATTTTTGCAAATAAATACATTTTGCCTCTTCATCATTTACCTTAGCGTGACCCTCATCTCATAAATTCAAAACCTGCTAGTGAATGTTTATTTCGCTACTTAATTGTAGAGGTATCGAAAACTAATTATTTCTAAAACCCAACCTTCTATTAAAATTTCACAAAAGGACTTTTTATAGACAAAATACCATTTATTTTACAAATAATAAAGGACAATTAAAAAACGCCGATCTGTAATTTTTTAAATAAAAATAATAGATCTACCCACATACCTCCGTCACTGGTTAGTTTATCTTTTCAGCAATCTAACTAAAGTGTACTCCCTAATGACATCTACCAGACCTGTCGGTGTCTGATTTTTATTAACCTGGTTCGCAGTTATTAAAAAAATTCGAATTTTCTTTAGAACTTTTCAGGGCTCTACCTCCGTAAATAGGGCTCAGCGGACAAAGGTTTATCAAGAAAATGTTAACCATTTACTATAGCCATTATCGTAGTAAGTTTTGCGACATATAATTGCGCACCAGCCTGTATGTGACTTCCAAAAAGTCCGCATCAAATGGGGAAAGTTAATATTTTTGATTTAAAAAAATCTTCTGTCATGATTTGTACTTACACCATTGAGCCCCAATCAGATATGCCGAACAAGTTTCTATTGGATAACAAAATTACGTTTTTTTGAAATTTGCAACATATTTTTTCTTCATTTTAGCTTTTTTTTTGATGTCAAGCAATATTTTGATTCTTTGTGTGTTCGTTCTAGCTCACCGAATAATATTCGCTCCTTGATTTGAAAAATCTGCGATTTTTAATTTTTGAAATATTTTTATAATTTCACCTGCTAAGTCTAGTTTTTAAAGTCATTCTTTGTGTCTATGCAAACTAGAGAGATCCGGAACAAAACAAAAAATAGGAACTGTGAATTAGTCCTTCGAATCTTTTTATTATTTAGCAAAAAGTCATATTTGTGCATTATTTTTACGTTTTCGGTGCAAAGTGGCTCCCAAAGGAGATCGTTTTTTTAAATATTGTAGGCTTACTAAAATGGCTTCTTAAAGCTCTAATCTACCTCTGATAATTGACCACTGCTTTAAAAATCTATGAATAGTCATCTACATTTATTTGAAGGATGCAATTTCTTTCAATGAATCTTAGTAGGTATGCGTAATTTTGGAAATATTTGAAAAATTGACAGTGTTATCTGTTTTGAAAAGCAATAAGCGAAAAGTTCTTCTCTCACCTTTAAAGACTGTGCATTAAGCTATAAATAATACGACAAAAAATCGCTTCGACATGACAAAAAATCGCTTCGACATCTTACATGAATGTTGTCTTCTGACAATTTTGAAAAACGTTATTTTTGAACTAAGCAAGTGAGTGCGTGCGTGCGTGTGTGTGTGTGCGAGCGTGGGCGTGTGTGTGTGTGCGAGCGTGAGCGTGGGCGTGTGTGTGCATGCGAGCGAGTGAGACTGTGTGTGTGTGGTGATAGATATATATATATATATATATATATATATATATATATATATATATATATATATATATATATATATATATATATATATATATATGATTAACGGGGAATTTTGACCTAGATGCATTACTTGAGCCTTGATTTTATTTACCAGAACATGCTTTAGGCGAAATATTCAAATCTAAGTAATACCCTCCAACAGACGCTCGTAAACAGGATATTTTCCTATGTAAGCAAGGTAATATTAGACGTTTCAAGGCAATAACAATTTGCACAGGTCGTGTCTCTCGCGACTGATGTAACTTTGGTATAAATGCAGCTAATTCAGCATTTGCATCCACATTAGCATAGTCAGCCTCAGAGCATTACGCCAAAGAGAATACAAATTCACAAACTGCAATGTACAACACTGGTCAATATTCCTAGCACAGTTTGCCACTTTGCATTGAATGCTGACGTAAATCGCATCAGCATTTGGATTCATTGCCTTCATGTGGCCCACCAGAACAGTTGCCGTTATTATCAGTTGTTGTCTACAATCCGTACATGCAAAATGTTGATGTTGAGTGAAAAATAACTACAGTGGTGAACCTTTAACAAGCGAAATTTAAAAAGCTGCCATTTAGCATATATATGTTCAATTTTGCAGGGTGCAACTGCTATGAAAAGAGGGATAATTTGGACAAAAAAAAATTATTTGGCTACTGTTTAATTAAAGTGGTAAATAACTAGTGTATGGAATAAGAAATAGTGGCTAAGAAACTACACAGGCTGTCCGTTTCCGACCTCCAACATGGATATTTTGGTTATCATGAAAGATACCAAGTCGTTTCCTCTTCGGGACGTAGTTAGTTGCAAGATAAAACTCTGTATTAGATTGCTGAGCTTTCGTAATTATTATTTATTCCATTCTCAAGGCCACAACATGTTAAATGTTAACTCTTACTTACCTACTTTGGGCTACGGGAGAATTGTCAAATTGACAAGTGTCAGA
Source organism: Tillus elongatus (assembly GCA_964006375.1). NCBI lineage: Eukaryota > Metazoa > Arthropoda > Insecta > Coleoptera > Cleridae > Tillus > Tillus elongatus. Next base: position 74,593,031 of record OZ023265.1, read on the forward strand.
ATAGAATTATAATTTTCGATATAAGTAAAAGCACTCACATTCATATATTTAATCATTTTAAAGCTGAGAATTAAATAAATGATTCGGAAAACTCGGCAATATATTACAGTCCTATCTTGCAACTAACCATTATCACACAGCAAAATTAAGTTGGACTGTCCGAAATTTGTTTCTTACTTTTTGCAATACACAAATTTCCAAAGTACTCTTCGTAAAACCGATTTATTTTAATTCTCTTAAAACTTAACGAATTGAACATATCATGCTGCATATGATTACAATAAAAAAATATATTCAAAAATGCACAAATTTCATATGGCGCCTATAACAAAAAAAGTTTAATGGTGTAACTCTTCCATATAGGGTGCCATGGAAAATACGATGACATTTAGATTTCCCGTAAAAAGTGCTTTCACAATCAATTGGAACTAATTTGGATTATCTTTTTCGGTAATTCAAAACTAAACAACATAGTTCACTAAGTGTAACCTGTGATGACCACTCATAAATACACTTGGGGAACCCAGAACACCACAACACATTTTAAAAACCTGACCATCGTTTCACTAACCCAGTTGCGTCATCAGAGGATAAACAATTCTAAATGTTTGACGACTACAACTGCTCTTATATTACGTACTACCTGCACGGCCTGGACGATTACGGGTGGTTCAAACAAGAGAAAAACGTTCACTGCTTGCTTACCGGAAATTCCCTCTACCTGACAGGTTATCATCGTTCCTACGCATCCTTTGTAAGTATATCTCGTAAAGTGGTGAATCAATAAACTGTACATAGGCGACAGTGCCGAACTCGTACAGTTTTTATTATTATTATTATATTTAGTAATATATACAGGTACCCCAAAAGTCGCGAATCAAACGTCACACGAAGATAGAATAGCTCAAGCCCTATCAGAAAACAGTATATGCTCTTATCAAAAAGTTTATGGTTTTCGAAATATTCACAATTTTATGAAAAATATGAAAATTGTCAAATTTTAAGGTATTTTGCTTCCCGCTTGCAGAAAAAAACATTTCCTGAATGTGATTTCTGTGCATGTTAATCCTCAATAATAGTGTTATCGAATCAATCTGAAATATTTTCTATTATTATTCAAAATCTGAAGAAAAAAATAAATAAAAAAGGACCTTTTTATTTCCGCATTTGTTTTTAATTTCAAATAAACCCCCGTACTGAAAGATAATAAAATTTACTGGCTCATAATTTCGAAAATTTCTCTTTCATCGATATTCTAAAATGGTATAAAACATTATCAATATCTATGAAAATAATTCACTGTCGACGATTGAAAATAAATTGGGACGTTAAATCAGGTAGGTATTAAATAAAAACAAACAGTTTGTGACATTTACAAAAATTATTTCTGTCAATGTCAGTAATATTACTAATTTTTACTTGCTACACGGCGCTCACTTCTCAGTATATTTATTCACTAACGGACTTTGTTTTACTCAGGATTTTTAATACAGTGGAAAATCGAGTGAATTACACCCATTAAGAATATGCGACATGGAACTCATTTATCGAGATATTCGATACCTGCCGTTTTTGTTTTTTTTATTAGGGATGGAATGAAATTAATAATTCGAAGAGAAATGTTTTTTTTATGAAAAAAACTCGGACACGCCAACAAAATATTTTGTTTCACACCTTGTATTCGTTTGTAATTTTCACCGCTCACCATTTGACCCCCACCCCTTGTTGTTTTGTCTAAAATTTTCAAAAATTTGGTTCCAAAAGTCATAGACCGCTACACAGGGTGGAAATTTGACGGCTGGCAATAAAAGTTAAACCGTTTATTCGCAATTATTCAAAAAGAAATATTTTTTCTTCTTAAACTTTTGAATTAAGCATATCTTGAACATTTGAAAGTCCAAAGTGTTCCCCATTTTCCCGCTGGCAGCGATTTACTGTTATGTGAAACTCGTCACTGACTATTTAAAACCTACGGTGTAATGTTCCTAATTTCTCTGGTTATTGTTTCCTTTAAATGATCAAATCCAAGGGTTATGTTTTGTACATTCTCTTTTTAGATGTCCCCACAAGGATAGGCCAGAGGTGTAAGATTTGGTCATCTCGCAGGCCATTCTATGAAACCCCTTCTTCCTATCCACTTTCGTGGAAAGGTTTCGTTTAAATACTCCCGGACAGGAAGAGCATAGTGGGGTGACGCGAAACCATAGCTTTTCTTTTGGACGATTGCGATCAAGTGCATTGGGAAATAACTAGTAAGGCTGTAATGACGTGGTCCCTTAGCATTTCTAAATATCTTTCTCCGTTAAACTTTCCAATGAAAATAGGTCCAATCACATGATCTTAAACGATACCAGCCCAGACGTTGACTTCCTCAGGACTTTAACAAATGTTGCTTCACCAGAAAAAATAATTTTTGCGGAAGAAATAATATTCGTATTTAGCATATCAAACGTCTGTTTGCAAAACTGTAATCTTCTTTCGGAATCACCGTCAATCAGTTCTTGTTAATCTAGGTGGTGATTTTTAAGTTCTTAAAACAATTGAATGACCTATACCATTTTTACGTGCTACCTGATGCGTGGAAGATGTTGAATTTTCTTGCAAGGCCAATACAACATTAATATTTACGTTATCATTAACATAAGCGAGCTTTCTGCACAATGATTTAACGTGTACAGCTTCGCGAAACTGTGCACAAATTTTAGATAAAGCTCCCTGAAAATGTGGTGCTAGCTCCGGGTGCTCTGAATTAAAAAGATTAACAACTTCTAGTTGGGTTCAACATTTATCTTCGTAACCAATCATTAATATTTCAATTCGAAGGATTTCAGTTTAATAACGCATTTTGTGACTTAAGACGCAATAGATTTGACATCTAACTGACACTTGCTTTAACAAAGTTTGATCTCTAAGTGGATTGGAACCTGTGATGGACACTGATAAGCAGAAATGGAGAACCCAAATCACTGCAACACATTAAAAAAACCTGACGATCGTTTCACTAACCAAGTTAGCGTCATCAGAGGATGAATAAAGACTTATTTTATATTGAGAATGAATAAATAATTATTCATCCTCTGATGACGCTAACTTGGATAGTGAAATGATCGTCAGGTTTTTTTGAGTTCTGGTGAGTTGGGTTCTCCAAGTGTACTTATAAGTTTGATCTCACTAACGTACACAGCTGACTGAATGAAGGTGAAACAATTAAAAATTATTTTTGAACCTGCAAGAACTGATGAACACCATGTCCTGCGTGCAATGCTTTTCGATAGGAGATAAGAGAACTAAAATTTATCCTTACTATAACATCCATTTAAGGCTATTAAATAAAATTAAAAGAAAAATGCAAGTTTCGTGTACAAGTCAAATCATTATGTAGGAAACCTGATTATGCAGATGAAAATGTAACAAATATATTTTTTGTTGACTTCTAATTAAGATCCAACATTATTCTCGCGTCAGGCTGCCTGCAAAAATTAGTGATTATCATGGACTATTTAATAACTGTGAATTTCAGAATAAACAGTTTGAATTTTATAGATAGGCATTGAATTTCCACCTGCGTAGCGGTTTATGACTTTTGGACCAAAATTTTTGGTACCATCATATAAAAATATGCTTATTTAATTTCCGTCGAAAAATGACTTGTTATTTGAAAAAAAAATTACAAGAGTTAGGGATTATATGGTGAGCGTTGAAAATTACAAACTATTACTACAAGGTGTGAAACAAAAAGATTTAGTTGATGTGTCCGAGTGTATTTTATAAAAAAACATTTCTCTTCGTATTATGAATTTTACTCCATAAATGCGGTCCACAGTAGATGCAAATAAATCATAATAATTATAGTAATACCAAAGATGAAACTCACTGCTAATTTGCATTTAGATATTGAAGCCTACATTTCTCACAAAAAGTTTTTATTACACAATATTATTAGATCACGCACGCACGCACTCATACACACACACACACACACATACACACTTCGTAGTAAACATAAGTACATTAGAGGAACTGTTCAAAGTGCTGACCGTCGTTATCGAGATACACTTCAAGTCTTCTTTACATTGACGCCCTCACTGAAGCATTGGGCTTTGTCATAATTTGATTTCAGCTGTTGTATTCTAATTTTAGTTTACTTTGCAGTGCTTGGTTTTCTTACATGTTCTTTAAGGCTAAAACTTTTGGATTTTTTCCACGAAAACAACCCTACAGATTTCTTCAAAACTTTCAGAATCGCTTACCGTCAACTATGTGAGGTTTTTAGCGAGGACGTATATATATATATATATATATATATATATATATATATATATATATATATATATATATATATATATCAAAAACACAAATGTTGTTTTAATTTTTGGACAAAAATGAAGAAATTTCCACGAATTTAAACCCAATAAATTATAACATAACTCTTCACGAAAAAACGAACCACGGGTATATATATATATATATATATATATATATATATATATATATATATATATATATATATATATATATATATCGTATCAATAACTCAAAAAATAATAAGCCGATTTTGATGAAATTTGGTAGGTACCTTCCTTTTGTAAGTGGCTTGGATAAGTTTGTTAGCCAGGTAAATGTGACCAGTTTTTGCGGGCAAATTTTGGGTTTTCATTCGGAAAATTTATGTATTTCCAAAAATAACAGAGCTATGACAACCAAATTTGGCGTATACGTTTCTACTATCAAACTTGCCACACATGCCGAAACTCAGATCTCTAAGTTAAAAGAAGAAAAAAAGTTATAGGCATTTTAAGAAAGAAAAAAATTGGGTGCCACTAGTGATCAGAGGAAAGCACAAGGACAAAATATTTTGTGTGACTAACAAAACCACTTCAATATTACATACAACGGTCAAGTTTTTTTGACGCAAACAGTTTGAAAATTTAATATATTTTTTCTTAAAACGTCAAAGTCGCGATTTGAAACGTCAAAATGTGCAATTTTCAGGCAACGAATTTGAAACAAATACAGATTATGTAGATTATATGTAGTAATAAGTGTGTTTACAAAGCCTTAAGTTTCAGCTTCAACCATCATTGTCCTTCATTTTACTAAAATATTTTCGGAAAATCCATTTCAAATAGACCCTCTTTCTTATGCTTTGGCAGTAGTTTCAACTATAGAGTTTATGGTTTAATAGTCTATATTTTAGCAAATTTTCGTAGAAAAAATTCGCTATTGAGAAGACGGAGACATGAATTTTAAAAAGGTTTCTTCAAATGAGAGATATGAGAAAAAACTATATACGTTAATTATAGACGTATATTATATATGTCTCGAGCTGCATCTTATAAACCTATTTTGACAATCACAAGTCATTCATGATACATACTTTCTTTCAATGGAACACCCCTTATATTATTGTATTTTTGTGTTTTTCATCGAATTATAATGCATGTTTGTAGAAAAAAAAATTGACATCGTTCATCGTTTTTAAGTTATTTCAATTGTTTTGCAACTTTTCACGTTTTTGGTACATATTTCAAGCACATATCACAAATTCTGATACGGCGTTTTTATTAGTACATAGCGGAGCCCCATGGAAATGACGCATTGAGAGACCTTTTTGTTTGTATTACGTCGAAAAAAATCGAGCACTCTCAAATATTGGCTGAATTTTAAAAGCTTTCGCAGAAATGTTTTTAGTGTTTCCGTAGAAATCATTTTTTGTAAGATTTTTGTGATATGTTGGTAATTAATAATAAATGTTTAGTAAGTTATTGTAAAAAAAGTTGTCGAATTTTTGTGAAAAATATAATTTTGTGTAACATTACCGACGGCAATTTCTGTAAAAAAAAATGGTGAATTTTTTTAAAAGAAATTTTTGCAAATTTTCATATTTCTTTAAATTTTGGTCCTAAAGCTGTTTGTGAATAACTATATCTTGGCAAGTTTGTAAATAGCTTAAAGAGGTTGGTTAGCCTGGAAAATCGGACCAGTTCTTTCTGGAACTTTTAAAGTGTATTTTCGGAAAATGTTTGTACTTTTTGAAACCACAGAGCTATTTTAAGGAAGTATGGTACATTGTTAGTACTATATAAGTTATACTGCCAACCAAATGTCCTTTTTTTTAAAAACAGGACATATTTGCAATTAAAATGATTACGAAAATTCGCTACCATAACGCATAACGCACTTGCTGCGTTAAGACTTTTTTTTATTGTAGCTATTATTGGATCACCTGTATTTGATGCCTTTATAAAGAACAATTACAGTGCAAACACGCCCATATTCAGTATAAAGCAGAAAGGGGACAAAGAAACGGCCCATCTGGTAGGCAGCCCATATCTGAATGTGATTATCGATCATCGATTATTTATCATGTCAGCGGACAATTAATCAACGGCCTTCTTTGATGGTGAATTGGCTGAGAGGTATGGTGAGTGGGAGCAATCACATTGGGTAGGATCGACATAATTATATAGCTGCCCGGTGTGTGCAGGACCAGGAACAGGAATCAGTCAATACACAGGTGGGTTAGTATGGAGAAGGCCAAGTTAGCTTTGTAGGGTACTGCCACAGGACACTAAGACCGCAGAAATACAGACCTATGCCTCAGCATACGCTGTGCCGCTGCTCTGGCTGATCCTGTCCCATTGTTACCGTTAGACTATTGTAGTTGTTGTTTAACAGTTCTCTGGAGACAGGTGAAACGTGTGTAACTTGCGGTTGGATACCTAAATAATTAATCACGGTTATCTCGTTCCCGAATGACGTACAGAGTTTTACGGTTGGACGCCGGTTTGGACCCAGAGAGTAATTGGATTGTTAATATAAAGATTTATTATTCGTTATGTTAATCAAGGTAAACTACTATACTGTTAATCACTTACGCGGGTGTTCATGCAATTTTAAACTGAAATGTCACATTGAATCTTTAAACGATATGGAGGTGAAATAGTTTTTAAGAGTCTGGAGCAGCAACTGCGTTATGGTAGCGAATGTTCATAAAATATTGGAAAATAACTTACTTTGATTAATGAACTCATCCAAGCGATCAATAAAGGTTTATATGTAAAGTTTATTAATATAGCAAGTACCTTACATTTTGTGATTAGATAAGTTTGTTATCCAGTCCAAACGAATCAGTTTTTCTGTGAAAATTTAATATTTTTTTCGAACAATCATATTTTGACGTTTTATACGATTCTTATATAGATATTTGGATTGTATGTTAATTTTCTTTATGAGTCATACATTTTTCGTTTTGTGTATTTAACTACGCCGGAGGAATGCCGCCTGGTCTACCTTCTACCTGTCATTGACAAGATCATTTATGAAAAAGCAGCTACAGGATTCCTTCGAAGAAAATAATTTATGATACAAAAGAGTGGGGCATCTAACATTTGGAATTGGAACTATAGGTTATTTTGAGGTTGGAAGGTTTGATGACATTTCCAATGTGACAGAAAGTTAGCCTTATGTTTGGCATTTATGAAATGCGTCACTTTTCGCTTGAACAAAGTTGGGAAATATTAAAAACTTATTTCCAAAGTGGTGAGTCTTCTACTCAAACTGTAAGAAATTTACGAAAAAATTTTGATAAAAAGGATGTGCCAAAAACACAGTTTGTGGATCAATTTGTGAAGCGAATTCGTGAAACTGGATCGTTGTTGGATAAAACAACCTGTGTACGTACTCGTCCAGTGCGCTCAACCGAAATCATCGCTGCTGTTGCTCAGAGTGTGCGTGAACAACCATCAACATCAACTCGTCATCGTTCTCAAGAATTGGACATTTCACGCACTTCTTTGATAAGAACGTCGCATAAAAATCTCGGTATGAATGCGTACAAGGTTCAACTAGTGCTAGAGCTGAAGCCGCATGACCATCCGATGCGTTTTCGGTTTGCTCAATGGGCCGAAGACCTCTTGATCGAAGATGAGCATTTTTACCGAAAAATCATATTTTAATATGAAGCTCATTTCCACCTCGGAGGATATGTCAATAAGCAAAATTGTCGTCTCTGGGGCTCAGAAAATCCACGCGTCATCGTGGAGAAACCAATGCATCCACAACGATTGACTGTCTGGTGCGGATTTTGGTCTGGCGGCATTACTGGGCCATTTTTCTGCGAAAATGAGCATAGAAACGCCATTACGGTGAATGGCGATCGCTACCGCGCCATGCTAAGGGATCTTTTGTTTCCCGAAATTGAAGAATATGACATAGACGACATTTGGTTTCAACAGGACGGCGCAACGTGCCACACAGCCAACGTAACAATCGATCTTTTGCGCACTGTTTTCGAAAATCGCATAATCAGCCGAAATTCTGATGTCAATTGGCCACTTAGAAGCTGCGATTTGACTCCTTTGGACCTTTTTTTCTGGGGAGCCGTTAAAGACAAGTGTTACGTTAACCATCCAGAGACGATTGACGACTTGAAGCATGAAATCGAAGTTGCCGTTGACGAAATAGAGGCCCAAACAATTGAAAATGTACTGAAAAATTGGACTGATCGAATGGGGTATTGTAAGGCTAGCCGTGGCAGTCATTTGAATGATGTCTTCCATTCCTAAATGGAAAGGTTTAATCTTTCTAATAGACTCATAACTTAAAAAAATATTAATTAGTTTTTTTATAGCCGATTCAAATTCCAAATATTAAATAGCCCACCTGTTATGAGGTCAGTCAGGGTTTAGGGAGAAACATTCTTGTGAAACCGCTATTAACTTATATGGCCAGAGTGGAGTAAAGCAATAAATAAAAACAATGTAATGTTAAGTGTCTTTCTAGATTTGAAACGTGCGTTTGAAACTATAAGACGTTAATTACTTCTTGATAAATTATAATCATATGGTGTTGGGTAAATAGCTTCGGAATTGTTAACGGATTACTGCAATGAAAGTACACTGTATTAGACTAGGTGGCATTAAATCTAATAGGATAATCAGTAAATACACTTGTCCCAAGGTAGTGTTTTAAATCCCTTGTTGTTTTAATTTATATTAACGATGATCATAGGGTATGTAGCAAATCAGTTGTTAAGTTGTTCGTCTTTGACACAGTGATATCTTTTTTTTTTTTAATTTCAACAACACACCACTAGGGCTTACAGCCTAAATACTATCGTACCGTGGGTGTTGACAAGGAGGAAAGAGGGAACTTGTTAATTCTGGACTTGAAGGTTTGGAGGTTCGGGGGAGAAGGAAAGACATGTGCCGGCAAGGATTTCCACAACTTGGAAGTCCTCGGGACAAAAGAGCGGGCATTACAAGATGCTCTATGTCTGGTGACCTGGACAGTAAAAGGGTGCATTCGCTCTGTTCCCCTGGTAGATCTGTTAGGGGCAGCAGGTGGAGGAACTATAGAAGAAAGCTCCTCTGAGCAGTGCCCATGCAGGCATCTATAAAAGAGAGAGAGAGAGGTCACCAACGGCACGTCGGTGGGCAAGGGATGGCAGCCTGTGGGTGAGGGTAAGGTCACCGATGAGACGTATAGCTCTCTTCTGAATGGAGTCCAGGATAGCGAGTGTAGAAGCTGCAGCAGCACATCAGATGTGGGAGCAGTATTCGAGGTTTGTTCTTATTTGTGAAGTATATAAGGTATAGAGATTAGCTGGTGAAAAGTATTTGCGAGCCCGGAAGAGGAAACCTAATTTCTTAGCGGCCGCTTCTGCAATTGATGTGACATGGTGCCAATTGAGATTTCGATCAACAGAAATGCCAACAAGTGAAAATGACTCATTACTTTGAATAACTTGGTTGTTCATTGTGATGGGTCTAGGGCTGGTGTATCTCTTATGAGAAAGAAAGCAAGACTGTGATTTGGTGGGGTTAAATTGTACAAGATTTCTGCTTCCCCAGTCTAATATTTTTTGGGGATCCACGGAGACAGAACCCTCCATAAGTCAGCGATCCTCATCTAATTGGGCTAGAGAGACAGGCTTAGAATATTGTATATTTGAGTGGAGGGTTCTGTCGTCCGCGTAACTGTGTACTGGGTTGGTTGTGCTAGAAATGTGGTCATTGATGTGGAGAAGAAACAAAGTAGGGGCTAAAGCTGAATCTTGAGGACCTCCTGCATTAATTGGATACAGGTTAGAGGAATGGCCATCCACGACAACAGAAATGCTCCGGTTGGAGAGGAAATTTGCTGTTCAGGTACAGAGTTTTGGTAGTAGGCCATAGGCCGGAAGTTTATTAAGCAGTGCTGCGTGTCAGACCTGGTCGAATGCTTTGGATATGTCTACAGCGACAATCTAGGATTCACCGTGTAGTTCCATAGACTTGTTCCAAGAATGGCTGACAAAGGAAAGGAGGTCGGCAGTTGATCTGCGCTGACGGAATCCATACTGCCTGTCGTGGATTAGACTGTGTTTTTCAAGAAATTTTAGTAATTCGGTGTTTATATACTTTTCCATCACTTTAGAGACGACTGAAAGGAGAGAAATAGGCCTGTAGTTGCTAGGAAGCGCTTTGGATCCTTTTTTGGGGACGGGTTGTACTCGAGCAGTTTTCTAGTTACTAGGGAATATGCCTCTATTGTAAGATGTCTGAAACAGACGAGTCAGGACAGGAGCAAGTTCTGGTGCGCATTTTTTGAGAACAATTGCCGGGGTCTCGTCAAGGCCAGAGGCTTTCCTGGTATTAAGAGAAGACAGCATATTTCGTACCTTTTTAGTTTTGAAAATGATATCCGTCATTTTATGCGCGACATTGGGGACTGTTGGTGGTTGAACATTTGGAGGTGGGTTGAGTAGCCGGTGAAAATTTAGAAGAGATAACTAACACCATTAATTGTATGAATTTAAGAATATAATATATGATTGGTTATGTAGGAATAAGTTAATGTTAAATGCTAGTAAAACAAAGTACATGACGCTAACTGCCATTACCATAAATGATAAACATATAGAGCGTGTAAGTGAGTTTAAATTTTAATTATTATTTTTTCAAATACCTAGGGGTGGTCTGAATCAACAGCTTCAATTCACAAATTACTTTTTATGTAAAAAAATTGGGTTACTTAGACGAATGTCTTCTAACCTGACACCTTGGGCAACATTGTTGATATGCAATACGATTATATACACGCATCTTAACTATTGAAGTTCAGTTTTTTTGTCTTCTCCAAATTAACAAATGGCGAGGCTGCAAAATAAGTGCATGAGAATCTTGTTGAAGTGCGGGGTGTACATATCAATCACCAAATGTTAAAACAGTTGGATTGGTTGTCTGTTGGGCCAAATATTAGAAGAGCCACTCTCGTGCTGGTGCATAAAATGGTACACAAACTAATACCTGAGAACCTATGGAGTAGGATGATGATTAGGTTCTCTCTTGAGCGCTGCGGTCAAAATCCGAATTGAAACTAAATCCTTTTTGCAGGGCTATTTATTGAGCGAAGGTGTTCGCCTTTTGGTATATATATATATATATATATATATATATATATATATATATATATATATATATATATATATATATATATATATATATATATAAACACAGATCTCCCCATTAGTGAATTTTTCGTTTTACGAAAAATTCGCTTAAAGATTGCTTCAAAAGAGCGCGAACTAGAACCCATATACGGCGTCAGTTTCAGTTTTTGCCTGTTTACACATCTACAGGGTGATATATTTCTACGGTAAAGCTCAATATATCCGTTATTATACAAGATATGAGGAAAAAGTTGTATACGTTAATTATAGGGTGTCTTAAGCTGCATCATGTATCACATTGACAACTCAAAAAATAATGAGCCGATTGTGCTCAAATTTTGTAAGTATCTTACTTGTGCAAGTGGTTTGGATACGTTCGTGGGCCAGGAAAATTGGAACAGTTTTTTTCGGAAAATGTTTAGATTTTCTTTCAGAAAATTTTCATATCTAAGGAAATAACAAAGATTTGGCAACCAAATTTGGTAGGCATGTTTATATTATAAAAAGCATACTACGTGCCAGAATTTAGATCTCCTAAGTTAAAAAAAGGTATGGGCATTCGAAGAACAAAATTGGGTGCCACTAATGACCAGAAAAACGCACAAACACAAAATAGTTGCCTGAATAACAAAATCTACTTTATAGGTATTAAACACAAAAATTGCGAATTGTCGCAGAATAATTTGGCCATTGAGGAGACTGCGACTTTTAAATTTTGAAAAGGTTTCTTCACAAGAGCGCGAACTAGACCTTCTAGAACCCATATTTGGGGTTAGTTTCGCTTTTTACCTGACACACACACACACACACACACACACACACACACACACACACACACACACACACACACACACACACACACACACACACACACACACACACACACACACACACACACACACACACACACACACACACACACACACACACACACACACACACACACACACACACACACACACACACACACACACACACACACACACACACACACACACACACACACACACACACACACACACACACACACACACACACACACACACACACACACACACACACACACACACACACACACACACACACACACACACACACACACAAATAGTGCTGCAAATTAAATCATAATTTCCACATAGCTGTGATAATCTACTCTCCTTAGAAAGACATTCTCATGAAATGAATTTAGAGTCCATGACTTGACCACAAAGAAAATATTCGTATTCCTGTACTCATAAACTTCTGAAACGTTATATTACTCGAGTTTTAAGAAAAACATGTAAATTTTCACCAAATCACCCCTCATATATCCCCTAACCCCTGAAGCGACTTTACCCAAAAACCTATTCGAATCGTTCCTTTGTCGATACCAAATTTGAAGATGATATCTCGATTTGTGCGAAAGTTATTGCGCCTACAGACAGACGTACAGGCCGACAGACCGACCGACTGACAGACCGATAGGCAAAAAATTGTCGTTCCAGAATCCAGTTTTCTATATGTTTTAAGACTTTTACGCCGTTTTATCAACAAAAAAAAATCCGAAATTTCTGTCACCGATATTCCACCACCACACATTCAACCGCTAATTTAGTTTTAGCACAGAATACAAGTTGTTGGTGAAATTGAACGTTTTCTAATAAACAAACTCTTCATATTACTTGTTTTAACGAAAAAAAAGTCCATTTTCACCAAATCACAATTTTCACCATCACAATAAACAACCAAGTTATCCAAAGTAATGAGTCCTTTTCACTTGTTGGCATTTCTGTGGATCGAAATCTCAATTAGCACCAACATGTCACATCAATTGCAAAAGCGGCTGCTAAGAAATTAGGTTTCCTCTTCCGGGATCGCAAATACTTTTCACCAGCTAATCTCTATACCTACTTCACAAATAAGACCAAACCTCGAATACTGCTCCCACATCTGGGGTGCTGCTGCCGCTTCTACACTCGCTATCCTGGACTCCATTCAGAAAAGAGCTATACATCTCATCAGTGACCCTACCCTCACCCAAAGGCTGCCTTCCCTTGCCCACCGACGTGCCGTTGGTGACCTTTCTCTCTTTTATAGATATCTGAACGGGCACTGCTCAGAGGAGCTTTCTTCCATAGTTCTTCCACCTGCTGCCCCCAAAAGATTTACCAGAGAAACAGAGCTAATGCTCCTTTTTACTGTCCAGGTGACCAGCCATAGAACATCTTGTTGTGCCCGCTCTTTTATCCCGAGGACTTCCAAGTTTTGGAATTCCTTGCCGGCATATGTTTTTCCTTCTCCTCCGAACCTCCAAACCTTCAAGTCCAGAATTAACAAGTTGCCTCTTTCCTCCTTGTCGACACCCACGGTACGATAGTACTTAGGCTGTAAGCCCTCGTGGTGTGTTGTTGAAATAAAAAAAAATAAAAAAAATCACCTCCCATTCATCCCCTATCCCTTAGAGCGATTTTACCCAAAAACAATCCGAACCGTTCGTTTGTCGGGGCATAACTGTACACCAAATTTGAAGACGATATCTCAGTTCGTTCTAAAGTTATTGTGACTACAAACATACGACCGAACAAACACAGACAAAAAAAATTGTCGTTCCCAAATCATGGTGTCTATATGTATAAATTTGAAAATTTTTGTCGCCGATGCCATACTTCCACACGTATTGACGATGGAAAAATTATTGTAACAACCACGGGCTGGTCCATAAGTTGTTGGTGACACAATTTTTTTCTTTTTAGTAATTTTTTTCGCAGAAGGATTGACTAATGGGATCGTGACTTTTGAATGATGTAAAAATTTCTTCAAATGAGCGCAAAGTGTAACTTAGAACACGACATGTCCAGGATTTTTTTGAAAGTTTCGTCGAAAAGCTTTTTGTGAATAATGAATGATATCGTGACAGGTGGATAGTAGTATACCTCGAAGAGGTTCGTTTGACAGGAAAATCGGACCAGTTTTTTCAGGAACATTTAAAATTCATTTTCGAAAAATGTTTGCACTTTTTCAAACACTAAAGTTATTTTGATGAAATATGGTACCCACATAATTGTTTCTACTATACAGATGAGACTGGTAACCAAATTTGATGCGGGTCTAAAAAAGGCATATTTACGTCCCGACTTTTTTGAATGCATTGCCCAGTAATGTTAAGGACTTTCGGAATACAAATACATTTAGTCAAAAAGTATGTATATAAAAAAAAATAACATAAATGTTAATTGTATCTAGCTCTAATCACAATGTAGAATATAATAGCCTATGCTAAATAAGGTTATTCTTATTCTTATATTGTCGTAAAATTATTACAAAATGTTATATCACGATCACTTCGGTTTCTTTTTAATTTAACTAAAGCAATTAAAACATTTGCAAATTTTTAAGGATGTAACTAAAACTTTTTTGTTCACAACTAAGGACTTGTCTTGTAACTTGCTGAAGGCATTCGTGTTATGTTATTATTCCGTATTCTTTTTGCTTCCATCATCATGCCCTAGTCTTTTATAAATATTTGTTGAAACGAATTCAAACTTGAGTGCCCCTTCTAAATAAAAAATATTCCTTCCTCTTAGCCTGTACAGTATCTGTGGGAAGAGCCAGCACCCCGGCACAGAATACGTCATCAATCATGTGGTCGTTTTATATACAGCACACAATGTCATAGTTTTTTACTGCAAGTTTATCTCCAAGTTTGTCTTGTGCATTAAAAAACTTAGAAATTGAGTTTTCTCGTGTTGTCCTTTTTGCCAGTCCACTTTTATCGGCAGGATCTCAACCGGGTCATACCTCGTAATCTAGTAATACATCTCTGCTCACATAAACGACACTCATGACGTCAGACTATTTGTCTCCGCCACACTTATTACCGTGTAGATAGATTGAACCTTTTATAGGCACAACATTTTAGTAGTAACGAGTTTAATTTTGTCTGTGGTAAATTAAATAATAAAATTAATGTACTCTCTGTTGGCACTCAATCAAGTACACAACATGGGTTTTAGCGTAAAACCATTATTGTAAACATATTATTTTTGAGAAGCTTTTAAACAATTATTGAATTCATTACCGTAACATAATAGAGACCCAAATTCCATTGCAGACAAATTCGGTCCTCATCCAGTGAAATATTGCACTTTACTAGAATCGTATACAGGGTGAGTCAGGAAAATGGAGTCTACAGTTGTGTTATGCTTTACTTTTATAACTGTCTCCTATCTAACGATGCCGTAAAAGTTTATAACTGTCTCCTATCTAACGATGCCGTAAAAGGCAAGACCGTTTACAGAGAATAACACAAGCACTTGTGAAACCAGAGAAGAAGTCTCTACATCTGTATTTTTGGCTTTAACTTTGAGTAGAATTGAAAAATATATAAAATCCTAATTACAATAGACGTCAAAGCACCACTTCTCAAAAATAAATACATAAATACAGGACGTTGAGTTTTTGCTGAACTAAATAATTTGTTTTAAATGTCAACATATATTTTCTTATCATACACTGAACCGCCCTTATTTGTCCAAGATGATGTCCGTTGACAAATGTTACGTTGCCAAGTTATGCACTGTTTCTTTCTGAAAATTGAATATCCAAACATATTTTCAATTAGTGTGGTAATAATAGTGATCTTATCTATAGCAGCTGAAACTAATCTTCAGGTGACTTATAAAAAAGAAAGACAGAACAATGTTCTTTTATTTCGTACTGACAATATTTAGTGTTTAAGAGATATTTTTAGTTGTTCATTAGTTATAAATATATTGCACACATACCTAATCGTCTATAAAAAGCCTGGACGCAGCAAGTGCGTTATGGTAGTGAATTTTCATAGAAATGATCTGGCACAAAATATTTTATTATAACTTGTTTTTCTTGTAACATAGAAATCTAAATTTTGGTGTATAGTTTACTTTTTATATCTTCAACCTACCTACCAAATTTCGTTATCATAGCTTTTTTATTTTTTGAGATAATTTTTTTTTTGAACGAAAACTCAATTTTTTCCCGTAAAACCTCGTCAAATTTTCCTGATTAACGAACTTGTGCGATCCATTTACAAAGGGAAGGTACATGCCAAATTTTATCAAAATCGGCCCATTATTTTTGAGATAAAATTTTTTTTCGAATGTTAACTCAAAATTTTCCCGGAAAACCTCGTCCGATTGAGTTATCGATGTGACGCACACATATATAAACATATTGAAATTGAAACTGGCCCCGGATATGGGCTCTAGGGGTTCTAGTTCACGCTCATTTGCAAACATTTTTTCACAATTCAAAAGTCGGGATCTCCCCATTAGTGGATTTTTTCTACGAAAATTCACTAGAATAAAATAAGTAAGTAAAGCTAGTATAGTTTACAGACATTAATTATGCAGTGTGGCGAAAACAAAGAAGCTCCATGCTTGTGCTTGCTGTCTATATTTTAGGTAAAAGGTACAATATTAATAACTTCTGAAATACTGACATTTGCCATCTTGACATTTTAGTCCAGTCGAGTATCAACCTCTCGCAAATTTGGTTTCTTTTCTTTCGCGCCACCTATTGTATCTTTATATATAAATCCGGTATTCTTCTTTAATATTATTTCTAAACTTTATTATATATATATATATATATATATATATATATATATATATATATATATATATATATATATATATATATATATATATATATATATATATATATTGCTTTAAAAACCTCAATTAAATCATTTGTCTGCAAAGTTAGCGTTTCCAGTCGATTAATTTAGGTATATCGTTGTTTTAATTGTATGCCTCTTTATATGTTTCTATTACGTTTTGATGTTAAATATATTTTTTACATATCTATGATCGAAACTAAGATGACAAATTTTGTGCGGTTTAAATATCTTGGTGTCTGGATATACAAGTTTATATACACACCATTGCAATTTAGAAACCAAGACCAGTTAAGATCGTTTTCACATTCTTACATAGTTTAGTTTAGTTCTTCTAAATAGAAGACACCCAGAGAACGCCATTGCGCAAAATTCAACACGAAAATGGTTTTATCGTATCAAAGAGGTCAATTTTGAAGTAAACGACAAAAAATAGCTTGTCAACATGTATGTCTCTTTACTGCCTTGTAGTCGTTTGCGTTGTCTACAACATATACCATTTTTTTAAATCAAAGAATGGGTGGCTTTACATCAACATCCAGAAGCGAAAAAGATGGCTTAACCCCAATAAAAATTAAGCTTCCTAAGCAAAAGCTGGGTACCACGTAAGCTGATGTTGTGAATCTAATGGAACAAGGAATGCGAAATTTACTGGTATTTTTTCTGAAGAATATTACTATTACTGCCATGCTTTATTATCACCTTCGTCTGCATGAGATTGTAGCGTAAGAAAAAAACCAATCCAGTCGTTTTACAGCATGAGAACGCCCGTCCTCTTCCAGGTAACATCACCAAAGCGGCTATTCAGTGCGACATACAACGTCCCTCATTTTTTGCTGATTTTGCTCCATCAGATTTCCATGTCTTTTACATTCGAGGCATCGCGTTTAATGAAGACGTCCCGTTTTGAAATTGTCTTGGCGACGTCATCACTTCCACAGGTCGAATTTTCTCCAGCGTGACGTATAAACACTGTTAAGTCATTGAAAGGCAATCATAAGCAATAAAGGAGAAAACATTTTCAATTAGTTCCTATATTTGTTTGCATTGGTCTTGGTATATATTAACGAGATTTTTAGTGAATTTTCTTAAAAAAAATTCACTAATGAGGAGATCCCGACTTTTGAATTTTGAAAAAATTTCTTCAAATGACCGCGAACTAGGCCCCCTAGAACACATATCCGCGGTCAGTTTCAATTTTTATATGTTTATATATATATATATATATATATATATATATATATATATATATATATATATATATATATATATATATATATATATATATATATATATATTATATATATATATATATATATATATATATATATATATATATATATATATATATATATATATATATATATATATATATATATATATATATATATATATATATATATGTATCACACCGATAACTCAAAAAATAATAGGCCGATTTTGACTAAATTTGGTGGAAAAATTCTTTTTGCAAATGGCTTGGATAAGTTCGTTAGCCAGGAAAATCTGCCCAGGTTTTCCCGGAAAATTTTGTGTTTTCTTTCGAAAAAATTATATCTCCGGAATTAACAAAGTAAGGGCAACCAAATTTGGTACGCTAGTTAATATCCTTATAGGTAAGCTACCTACCAAAATTTAGCTATGTAGGTCAAAAGACAAAAAAGTTATAGGCATTTAAAGAAAAATAAATTGGGGTTTTCCTCAAAACGTCAAAGTTGCGATTTAAAACGTCAAAATCGGCAACATTTAGGCAAAGAACTTGAATCTAATACGGGATATGGAAATCAAATGTCTCAAGAAGGATGTTTTACAAACTCTGAAGTCTTAGTTTCAACCGTCATTGTCCTTCATTTTACTAAAATGTTTCCAGAAAATTCATTTCAAATAGACCCTTTTTCTGATGCTTGGCAGTAGCCTTAGCTTTAGAGTTTATCGTTTGATGGTATATAATTTTTGTCGAATTTTCGTAAAAAATCAATAAAGCTCAATATATTCGTTATTATACAAGAGATGAAGAAAATTTGTATATATTAATTATAGGGTGTCTTGAGCTACATCTTAAAAAAATATTTCTACAATCACAGGATGGCCCATAAGTCGTTGGTGATACAATTTTCTTCTTTTTTTTTTTTTTAATCAAACACGCCTTATGTTATTGCATTTTTGAATATTTCAGCGATGCATGTTTGTAAGAAAAGAAATTTGGGACGCAGCAAGTGCGTTATGGTAGCGAATTTTCATTAAATGCTTCAAATTTGAATAGCTCAATTTGCTATTAACCTATAAGGTTGACCAAGAAACGAGTTTTTCCGGGAACACTTTAAGTTTACTTTTGGAAATTTTTGTACATTTTCACACAATAAAGTTATTTTTATGAAACATGGCACATTGTTTTTACTATATAGGTTATACTGGTAACCAAAATTGATGCCTGCTTTCTTAAAAAGGAAACACACATATTTGCAATTAAAAACATTTTTATGAAAATTCACTACCATAACGCACTTGCTGCGTCCAGAGTTTTAATATTACCACTCAAGGAATAATAACTGCATATGCTCATGACACTACAAAACTTTATACAGCACAATCTTGTGCTGAATTAAGACGTTGGTGGAACAGGACTTCTGGTCGTCAACTTACAAACGGTTTTGTGAACTAAAGCAGCTTAGGATTTTATATTGTGCACTTGTTCAGACACATCTTTCCTACGGTTTGACACTGGGGTGGAGTCTTGAGTTGCCACCTAATTCCCAAATATTTGATCGTAATTGAACTTATCCAACTAACCAGTTGTACTTTGTAATCAGGTTTTCTGGACTTGAGAAAATTATATTTGAAAAATTTGTTACTATGGCAGTATGGACACAACAAGAAACTTGAAAAAAGAGTTTGCACTTATAACATTAGTACCAATGTCGGTTATAATATTCCTTCCGTTCAGAAAACTGTGGGTCAAATATTTCCTGTTTCCTTCCATTTGTAAATTGTAGGAAATGTTTTTGTAATTTATTAGTGAATTTTCTTAAAAAAAATTCACTAATGAGGAGATCTCGACTTTCGAATTTTGAAAAAATTTCTTCAAATGAGCGCTATATAGGACCCCCGGAACCCAAATCCGAGGTCAGTTTCAGACTTTATATGTTTATATATATATATATATATATATATATATATATATATATATATATATATATATATATATATATATATATATATATATATATATATATATATATTTATGTGTCACACCTATAACTTAAAAAATAATGGGCCGATTTTGATAAAATTTGGCACATACCTTCCTTTCGCAAGTCGCTTGGATAAGTTCGTTAGCCAGGAAAATCCGCCGAGGTTTTCCCGGAAAATTTTGTGTTTTCTTTCGAAAAAAATCGAAAAAAATTTATATTTCCAAAATTAACAAAGTAAGGGCAACCAAATTTCATACGCGGGTTTATATCATTAAAGGAAAGTCACCTACCAAAATTTAGCTCCGTAGGTTAAATGACAAAAAAGTTACAGGCATTCAAAGAAAAATAAATTTGGGTTCTCCTCAAAACGTCAAAATCGCGATTTTAAACGTCAAAATTGGTGAGTACCTTCCTTTTGCAAGTGGCTTGGATATGTTCGTTATTTAGGAAAATCCGACGTGGTTTTCCCGGAAAATTTTGTGTTTTCTTTCGAAAAAAATTTATATCTCCAAAATTAACAAAGTAAGGGCAACCAAATTTTATTCGCGGGTTTATATCATTATAGGCAAGTTACCTACCAAAATTTAGCTCTGTAGGTCAAAAGACAAAAAACTTATAGGCATTTAAACAAAAATAAATTGGGGTTTTTCACAAAACGTCAAAGTTGCGATTTAAACGTCAAAATTGGCAACATTTAGGAAAAGAACTTGAATCTAATACCGGCTATGGAAATAAAATGTCTCAAGAAGAATGTTTTACAAACCCTGAAGTCTTAGCTTCAACCGTCATTGTCCTTCATTTTAATAAAATGTTTCCAGAAAATTTATTTCAAATAGACTCTTTCTCTGACACTTGGCAGTAGTCTTAGCTATAGAGTTTATCGTTAAGAGGGGGGTTCAATAAAATGCTTAAAATACACTATATTTGTAGCTTGTTGAACTGTCCCAATTAAAGCCTTAGACTGAAAATATAGTATACAATAGATAGATTGAGGTTTGAGGAAGGCAATAAAGATTTTTGTAAGCAAATATCCCGTTTATAACGAAAATACAACGTTTTTGCCAAACCATGATTTGACAATTTTTTGTCACAGAATTAGCTCAAAATCACTCTTTGCCTAGATTAGGTATCCAAGAATAAGTTTCTTAAATTTCAGGTCTTTTGGATTCCAAATAAAAACGTAATGCAAAGTGAAATGTAAAATATGACATACCTTAATTATTTAGTCAATATGTGTTGTCAAACTAGCGCGTTTCGGCACCATCCGTAGACCAGCTATTTTCTAAAAGATGGCGCACTAAAATTCTGATTCCACGAACGCATTTCATTTTCATTCATAATATTTATGTCAAATCATCTTTAAGGTTACATGCCATTAGTAACATTTGAATGTTATTTAAAACCGAAACAGTCTACACTCGAATATGTTTCAGCGATCGGCGAAATAAATCAATCAATTCTGCAATTTGCTATTTAGCTAGACACTTACATTTAATTTCCGATACCAAATTCCTGACGGTAAGGTGCTGTATGTGTAAATACAATGTAAAGAATTCGTTTATTACGAAGCGTCGGTAGCTCATTGGAAGAGTACTTTGTATGTCAAGCCGACGATGCTGGTTCGAGTCCGGCCCGGTCCGTTTCTCCTTTTAGTGAATTTTTATTGGGAAAAATTAACTAAATTCAAATGGAGAGGTATCTATGGTGAGATTTGACAAACATTTTTTTCAAATGACTGCGAAATAGGACCCATAGGACAAATATCCTGGGTCAGTTTCAATTTTTATATGTTTATATAAATATAATATAAATAAAAATGTTAAGTTTTCTTTCGAAAAAAATGTTTATCTCCGAAAATTACAAAGCTATTTTGATGAAATTTATGTGAATATGTTGTCTTGGTAAAGGCCTTACCACGTGCCAAAATTCAACCTTCTAGGTTTATAGAAAATTGAGTTATTCAAATTTGAAGCATTTAATGCAAATTGATTACCATAATGCACTTGCTGCGTTCAGACTTTTTTTGCTTCCGCGACTTAAGCGGTTTGACCTTTGCTTTTTTTATATTTAAAAAATGGTTAATCTTGCTGGTGCGTATGGATGCAGTAATGAATATAATTCATAAAAACTAATTTCTTTCTTTTGTGCAAGTAAAAGATATTTAACGGTAATTATGCAGATGATCGGCATACGTGAGTTTTGAAAAATATTTCAGTAAACATGCTTAAAAGACTCAATGTGTGCATAAGCAACAAGATATATGTTGTGGAATCAACCCCTCCAAAAGTTACGAGACCCGGAGTGAATAGGGATGCTCGGCGGAGAAGGAAATATAAAGGAAAAATCAGTAAAAACAACTTAGTTCGACCTCTATAAGCAGCCTTTTCACTTTTTGTATCAACACTTTCTCCTAAACATGTTTTTCCCCTGCACCACGTATATTTGCTCCTAGTCCCCCGCAGCTTTTTGGGGGTTGAAGGGACACCATTTTTCATGTTTATGCACTAAACACTCTACGAAGCAGACCTGAACGACCTAACCTGACCTAACCTGACCTGACCTGATCCGGACCTGACCCGGATCCTTTTACCTAACCCTGGACTGACAAAAAAACGTAGAAGAAAACCGAAAAGCAGAATAACATGCATTTTAAAAAAAAATCTTATGATTTAAAATATTTTTGATACCGCTAGCTATTCCTCGAGACAGTATCAATGGGCTCTATCCTGAATCTATATAAGCTACACAAACAAATTTTGTTAAAAAATAAAAAACTATAGTGAAAAAGCAAAAGCGACTACTTAAAAACTCAAAGACGCAGCAAGTGCGTTATGGTAGTGAATTTTCATAGAAATGATCTGGCACCAAATATTTTATTATAACTTTTTTTTCTTGCAACATAGAAATCTAAATTTTTGTGTATAGTTTACTTTTTAGTGAATTTTCTTTAAAAAAATTCACTAATGAGGAGATCCCGACTTTTAAATTTTGAAAAAATTTCTTCAAATGAGCGCTAATTAGGCCCCCCAGAACACATATCCAGGGTCGGTTTAAATTTTTATATGTTATATATATATATATATATATATATATATATATATATATATATATATATATATATATATATATATATATATATATATATATATATATATATATATGTATCACACCGATAACTCAAAAAATAATGGGCCGATTTTGATTAAATTTGGTGAATAAATTCCTTTTGCAAATGGCTTGGATAAGTTCGTTAGCCAGGAAAATCGGTCCAGGTTTTCCCGGAAAATTTTGTGTTTTCTTTCGAAAAAAATATATATCTCCGGAATTAACAAAGTAATTTCATATGCGGGTTTATATCATTATAGGCAAGTTACCTACCAAAATTTAGCTCTGTAGGTTAAAGGATAAAAAAGTTACAGGCATTCAAAGAAAA